>BQNB010152085.1:0-15819 GCA_026074375.1 Tanacetum coccineum | reverse complement strand
ACGTTTTTATATTTTGTGATTATCAAAAGGTAAAGATGTGAAAAAATATTATTAATGTTTTTAGGCATTATATTTTATCAACAACGGTTATTGCCCCAGAGATTCTGATTATCGATATGGGTGAGCTAAAGAGGTTACAGATCTATATAAAGGTTGATGATACATGGGCCTGGGTGGCCATGGGACCAGAGAGGCAGCCCGATCCTGCGACTGGTGCCCATGGGGTGGCTCAGGATGCCCCAGTTATTGATGAGGGTGGCCAGGCTGATTTGGCACCCGTACAGGCATCACCACTACCACCGCCAGCTGCTGCCAGGACTATGCCATAAAGGATGGCCAGATTAGAGTAGGACGTACACGAGATACGTGGGACGTTAGCTGAGCAGCGTGAGATGATTAGTGCGATGGCTTGCCATTTTTCCAGATTCTGTACATGGACTACCACTAGCCTCGCACGGATGATGGACAGGGCAGGTGTGACATACACGAGTTATTCTGAGACACCAAGAGAGTACACGAGGAGCGTAAGACGCAGGACTAGCAGTGCCAGCACCTCTGCAGCACAGCAGAACCAGCAGCGGCCAGACCCATGATCCCTCGTATCCTTATCTTTTGTTTATATCTATCTGTACATTTATTTTATGATGTATCTAACTATTAAAACAAGTTCTTAGATTTTGCATATATATCATGATATGACATTTTGATTTGTCTGTGTATGATAGAATCAAGCCTGGCAGTAAGTTCAACACCATAGTTCATGAATATGTTACGAAACCAAGCAGGATATTCACACCAACATAAAAATGGAGAAGAGAGAGACAATTTCGAGTGAGAAGCTGAAGAGAAGTCTAACTTAAAGACTTTGCTATAAACAAAAGTGCTTCCGGAGAGACAACCCGGATTGTTATTTAATTTTATTGAGTTTGTCTTCCCAGACATCAATACGGCGTATCCGCTCCATACCATATGGCGTATTGATTGTCTAGAAGTTATCATTCTTTATTTTTTATGCACTTTAAAAACATTATTGTCAGTTTTATCAATACGGCGTATTCATTAACCTGATACAGCGTATCCACCAGACTGACTCGTATTTGGTTTGTTTAGTTTAAATTAACCGTAGATGCCAAGATAGGAATGCACGTTTTTCCTATGTTTTATACAGGACCTCATGAAAGAAATATCGATGAATATTGGTGAAGAATTTATAAATATGGATATCTTGAAGTGTTGGAGTCTTGAAACTTCAAGGCGGCTGTTCAACACAATCTTGCTCAATAAACGCAAATTGGAGAATCTACCAAGAAAATATCATGGGAGTTTCTCATTCTAATTCTTTTTAATTCCTGTATATTTAATGTTTTATCTATAAACGAGGACATTGTACAATTCAAGTGGGGGGATGGAATTAGAATGTTCACTTTTCCTATTTTTCACACTAAAAAATTATGCTCAAATTTTAAAAAATTTCAAGCATACTTTTGTGAAATTACTTGATACATTACTTGCACACAATAACCCTTGTTAGATATTGTGAGGATTTAGCCTATCCATTTCCAAATGTTTACCCAAATTCCATAAAATATGAGTGTGCCGGTGATGTTGTAGACTTTAGAACTTGGCTTGGTATATCTATTCGAGACTGCAATAATAAGTACTATGGATTTAGATTGAGTAACTTGTTTAAATTGGTAAATTTTTAGATTACACCCAACTCGTCTTTACATGTTGCTTATTAACTAACTACACTGGTTAGTTAACCCCCCTTTAAACCCTTTGTTTACTCTCATTTTAAGAGTAAAATACCCCTAGAATAACCCGTAGAGAAAATCCTTTAGGAACTACACCAATTGTTTATTTTGTTACACCCTCCTGTTAGATTAAGTTTAATTTACAGTTGCTAGTTGCTTAAAGTGTAAAGTTTGTATTTCCCGAGTCTTGTGTCATTTTCTATCTTTGGTGCGGTTGGAAATTTGCACATTGTAAATGGGAATGTATATTATAGTCAAAACTCATGTGATATTACTACCATCACAATTAATGGTGAGTCCAAAGAACGAAGGAACTATCAAAGGAATTATCCAGAATTATTATGATTGTGAAGATGGTGAAACTACTCCGAGTTTCGTATATAGTTAGATTGCAAAAAAAATTAAGAAAATAAGAAAAATTGCAACAAAAAAGAAGGAAAGTTTGAAGATAATCGTTTCGCAACTACCGAAGGAATTATACGAATATACAAATCGACGATGTAGAGTATTGTATAAAGTAGAAGATATCGCCACTTGCCTTGTAGAGTATGTAAAGTATGGGATGATTGAGAAGTTGACCGTTATCAGAACGGCAACTTAGGTTGTTGTTTTTGATCTATGATCAAGACATTGTAAATAGTCGTTTCTTTATCATGGTAACGGTCAGGAAAAAGTGTCTAGCAACTTGTATCTTAGTCTTAATCTATTTGTTTCATAATTTTTATTTAACAACAATTTAATTCCCTTTCCTAATCATTAACCATGGGTTTTATGTGAATGAGGATGTGATCGAGCGTGCATGTCTATTCTGTCATTACGGCCATGTATGCATATCTCAGCTGCCTTGTTGGTTTATTACTATTGGTGAAAGTTAGAAGATTCCTACCCTATATCATTCTTTATCCTAACCGTTGGTTAAATTCGAATGAGGATGTGATCGAACACACATGTCTATTTCTTCGTTACGGCCATGTATGTGTGCTTCAGCTGCCCTGTTGGAGTGGTACCTCTGGTGAAAGATTGTAGAATGATCAACCGTATGCCTTTCCATACAAAAACCTATATTTACGTTTATAAACTTGTTACTCCTTAGCTTTAGTGGTGAAGATGTGTATCCTTGCCAAGCTTATGATAGAATACTCGTCACGACTGAGCAATTGAGCGAATTAGTTACATGTTACCACATAGATTAGTTGAGTGATTTGAGTGTTTTCATCTTCCTATTTCATGAGGTGTTTTGTTGTGTACTTGTAATAGATCGAATGAATGCTTTGACGAAAAATATCCTTAGAGATACATTTTTATAAACTTCTAAAGGCTACTTGAGGACAAGTAGGATTCAAGTGGGGGATATTTGATGACATCAAATAACATTATTTTTTAGCATCATTTATCCCATGTTATTAGCCCATTTTGTATAATTATTGCAACAAATTGTTACTTAATCATTTATATTTAAGAATTGCGGTAATTATGGAGTACTTGGTAAATATTAGCAAAAGGCGCGCATTCTGGAGCTTAAACGAAGATATTTTGAAGATTAATGATTCTCGAGACCAATACGCCGTATCCATCAAGGAAGATACGGTGTATCCGTGCCAACACTCACCACAGACCACATAGGAATGAAGATCAATACGCCGTATCCAGAAGAACTTAATACGCCGTATTAAAGATATAGTATGTGAATATTCTAGAAGATATCAAACGTGGTCCCTACTCCAAGAAACTCCAATACGCCGTATCCAATCGCCTGATACGTGTAAAATCAGACGACTCCAGACCTCTTATATAATACAAAATTCAAAACTAGTTTTAACTTGTGTGCTAAATCATATTCCTCGTACCTAAACATAAAAGTCCGATTTTCAGAGAAAAAGAGCAGAAGAGTCGAAGCAAACGCATCGAATTCCTTTGAGACAACATGTAATATCCATATACTTTTAGTAATCGTGATCGCTGTTTTTGGTATCATTCGTTAACTCGGTTATTTACGCAAGGCTAAATAATTGCTCTTGTTATTTATTATGACGATTTAAGGGTAATAAAGCTCGGTGTACGAGATCGAGCGCATTATTATGAAAGATAACACACACGTGGTAATTTGTTATATCTTGATTTCTTGATTTATCTTCAATTGCTTGTTTACGTTTATTCAATTTTATACATGTTTACGCTGCGAGTTGTATGCAGCGCAGCGACAGAGAGCAAGTCGAGGACACATCTAGTGATGCGGACCAAGTAATCTAAGTCTAGGGATAGCTCTCCTTATAGTATTTATAACAATCAGAACCATAGATCACGAATATTGTCCTGACAAATCTGTAGTATCGAGAGCGTCAGCGCTCGTTCTGCTGCCTTAAACTAGTTAATTGGGTTATTGCCCTACCCCGGTTTAATTGATCATAGTTGACTAGCAGTGAATCCTTGATAATTCAACAAATTACGTTCGAGTTCCATGGATAGACTTGGACAAGTGGACTACTAGTGTGTAAATCACCATTAAGCGGTAAGTGGGTAAAGTCTCTATGAGCTAGGGTTTAACAAGATCACCATTGCTTTAATCCCTAAGATATGTTATAATCGGCAAATAAGGATCTTTATGCGGATGCTTTAATTTTGACAGAATTAATGTGTCTAGGTCTTAGGATGATGTAACGCCTAAATCTTAAGAATGATATGCCACATCGAGAGAAGAAATCATTGCACTTAATAAATAAACCAACTTTCTAATCGGATTAACAATGGTTAATACAGTTTTCTTATATTTGGCTCGAATGCTCTTTTATCTTTTGTTAATATGCTTGTGTGGGTTAAAGTGCCTTGAATTAATTGTAGTCACCAACCAAACCGTGCCAGTCTCTGAGGCTGAAAACCCCCTTTTCCCGTTAGAATTAAGATTATGACTGACATAGGTTTAGAATAGAATAGAATTAACATAGATTAGATAACCAAGATATTAATTAAATTGATAGATTTAACCTTGCTTCAAGTGTTTGACACCCTACTTACCACGAAACTACTACCGATCGGGTACACTGCCCGTTAAAGTGTTGTTTTTTGTTTAGTCGGCAAAATATAAATTTAAAACTTAAATCATAAAAATATACACCACACAACGACACATCAGTGTTCTTGACTCGTCTCTATCGACACATCATGGAACATTATCCTCATCTTGACAATGGCCTTTACAATGTCGTTGATCGAGTCATGCGTCCACTCGCTCTAAAACAAACTCGAAAACCCCAAAGTGATCGTGGAAAAGCCTGTCACTCCGTCTCATCAACATACACCCATCATAACTATGGATCTTCATCTCACCAAGGAGATGATGATAAGGATGATGGTGCCTCTCGTGCTAGTACTCCATCTCCTACTACCTACCTAAACTCTCTTCAACCACTTAATTACCAACGATACGACATTCCCACTTCTTCTCAACAAGATGATGATCTTCTCTTCGAGCGACAAACTGCCTTGCTCAATTAATCTCAACAAATACATGAAGAAGTTATAGGAGGTTTAAAGTCATTCAAAAAAGCACTAAAAGGAGTTTTTAGCAAGAAGAAGAAATGATGATGGTTGGCTACTAAGATTAGTTTGTTTGTTTAAGACTTGGTTATGTGAGCTTAGCTTATATTCTATGTTTACTTATTTGTGTGATGATAACCCGACTTAGTCAGAAGAACTTGAATGTGTTATGTATTATTAGTAAAGCCTATTAGAATTTAATCATGCATTTACAGGCATCTTTATGTGTTAAATGCAAAAAAGTTTGTTTCTTGCATATATATGTTCACATGGGCCTTGCTGCAAATTGATGTCTGAAAAGTATCAGATGGGAGGCCCCCTTAACTCATAAGTGAGGCCCCCTTATCAATAAAGGGGCCAGCACCATACATAAGAGGGCTGGCCACCTAGATCATAGGTTTTACTATTTTCTTTCTGCTTTTTGACTCTCTTTTACCTAGCCTCAGCTAACTTTACTCAGAAAACTCGAACACATTTTGAAAATCCTTATACTAATTCAAATCCATTCCATTTCCAAACTATTTTCTTCTAATAAATTCCCACCAAATGTTTACTATCACCTCATCATCTTCTTCATCCATTATCAACCACCATAAACCTCCATTGTAACACCCCCAAAAATATGTCGCGTCGGAAATATGTCCGGGAGTGTTACTTCATAATACAACAGCACAAGATACAAGAGAACGACCTCTAAATGTGTCGTTTGAAAAGTAATCTCGTTGATTTCCTTGAAATTGATATAACATTTGTCCCATAATTGCATCACAATGAAAAGTTTAAAAACAACACAACAAGATTTGATCATCTGTATGTAAGTAGAAATCCATAAATGAAATCTTGTCAAATTTAGACTCCAATGCACATCAAGTAAGCCAAGCATCTAATTCACCTGAGAAAAACATGCTTAAAAGGGTCAACATAAAGTTGGTGAGTTCATAGGTTTGTTTAAGTATAAATGTTGTACCAAAGATTTGCAAAGTGTGTATGACCATTTCAATCCTTATAATAGTCACCCAGAATGTATGTATGAACGTTAAATCAAAGATGTGTATGACTATTGTATCCCATACGATAGTCACAAAAAGTTAAGTATAGTTGGAACAAAGCGTTTGTAAGGTATGCCTGACCATTATATCCAATACAATAGTCACCATGCGTGATTACGATTTCACCCCTAAGTTCATGAAATTGTGACGTAGATTTATATGTATGCCACTTTATTCAAGGTACAGTAAGAGTTCACGAGTATGTAATTGTTGGCCCTGTAGACACCAATCCCATCATGTTCCGACATGGCATAACGTTCGTTACTAGTGATAGCTAGTCACCCGAACGGGGATTGTCAATCCCAAATAGATCTATTTTATAACATTCGCGCTCACCCTCCAAGTGATTTACAATTCTTGCAACTTAAGCTAATCCGTAATCATAAAAGTAAAGTATAGTTGTTGCGTGCATAAGTGTAAGCAAGTATTGTATCTCACCGTGAGATATATAAATGAGTATGTAAACCAATTGTAATCAACCATGTAAATGCATTTGTAAACAGGCATGTTCTCACCCCAAAAATATATGTAAAACAAGTAAAACATGGGGCTATAAACTCACCTCGATGATGTAGAAGGATTGGCAGAAATTCACATATTAAGCACAACAAAAATAAAAACCGGAACGGCTCGACCAAGAAGTTGCAGTTTATTTTAACGGCAATGACCTAGTAGCCTTGGATAGTGTATTTGGGTTTTTCTGATAGATGATTACATCAACGCGACACGTTGATAAAGATTTAGATCTCAAGTTGTAATAGTTTGGTGGTTGGTTAAATAAAATAAATCGAAAAGTAACGCAAAGTATGTAATATATTTCGTATATATTACATATGAAAAATTGAACAAGTATATAATTCATATCGTGAATTATATAACAAAGGCAAACAACCGAAAGAATAATTCAAAATGTATATAATACACGGCATGCATTATATATAAGGAAAGTACTATATAAGAGACGCAAGAATAATAATTAAACACACATTTCGACACGTGTTCGGAAAATCACCAATTTAATTAATAACAGTTCTCGTATAAAAGTAATCGCACGTTTTAAAGTTACGAATCATGTAAACGATGTTCGTAAAGCTTTTACAAAAGTTATGATTTCACCTCATAGTCGGAAATTTATAAAATAATATTTTATAAATTAGTATTTCGTTTCCTTTTTAGCTATAATAGTTGTCTCATTTGTAAAAGTATTGTTCTTATTTATTTATTGTATAATAACACATTAAAAATCTTAAGACTATATATCTCCTTTCTTTTATCGGGTTTCTAAAATAATAGAAATTATAGTGCAAATTATTAACTAAATAAATTTATAGAAATTTCGGCATGACTTTTTCGTTTATAAGACGTTTCCCATTTTTTTACAAAATCCAATGTTTTTCCCCTTTTATCAAACTATGTTCCAATATACTCGCGTGATCAATATATATAATTAGACGAGATCAAATAATAAACAACACAAGTAAAACCAAACACACCATTATTAGGGGATGCTATACCAAACGAACCCTTAATGGGTTGTTGTCCCAAACGCACCCTTAACAGGCCGTTGAACAGCGAACCAAACACCCTCCTTGGGCTGTTGAACACAGAACCAAACGCCCCTTTTGGCTCTAAAACGCAGAAACAAACACCCTATTTAGGTGGTTAGTTACAAAACCGAAGATAATAAATAATCACTTTTATTTAACCAATTAACCACCATTAAATCCGATCTTTAATATATATGTTATCTTGATTTATTTTTATTAGTTAATTTTTATAAACCAAACGCACCCTTTCGGTGTTAACCACAAAACAAACAACCCTTGGGCCGAGAAACCAAACGCGCCCGTAGTGCTACCATAAAACCCAACGCACCCTTATGGTGTTTTTGTCAAACCCAACGCACCCTTGTGGTGTTGAACCCAGATCCAAACGCACCCTTTGGTGCTTTCTGTTAACCCAAACGCACCCTTTGGTGCTTTAATCTGGTTTTTAGAAATCAACAAACGCACACTATGAGCGTCTTTGTCAAACCCAACACTCCTTAGGTCTTACACCGAAACCCAACGCACCCTTACTGACTGTGAACCTAGATCCAAACGCAAAATAAAAATCCTTTGGTGGTTAAGACAGAACCACACGTACCCTTATGGCTGGATTTACATAGCCAAACACACCTTAGTAGGTGTGTCTGGAATGGCGCAGCGAAGGAGGTTATGGTGTAAAATGTGGAACTGGTTGGTGGAGATGATGAGGATTGTGATAGGTGCGTGAAGATGGTGATAGTGGTAACGTGGTGAGGGTGGCTGAGTGCGGTGGTGTGGCGGTTGTAGGTTGATTACGTAAGGAGGGGAGTCTCTGGTGAACGAGTGGATTGGTGTTGATGGTGGCATCGGTTTGGGGGTGATGTTGGCGATCGTTAGTGGTGAAGGTGGCGGGTGATGTAGTGATGGCAGTGGTGATGTGGTGACGATGGTGTTGGTGATGTTGATGGATCAGTGGTGTGTAGCTGTTGGTGATGATGTTTGTTTTTGATGCGTGGGTCGGCAGTGGGTTGGCCTGGTAGGGGTCGATTAATGGGTTCGCCTGGAGATTGGCCGAAAAAGAGCATGAAAAAGAGAATAGAAAGAGAGGGAGGCTAGGGTTTGTTATAAAATAAAGAGAAACCCTAATGAACTTTCTATGTATACTAGAAAGTTATAAATCAAAGTAGCAAGTATATGATAGTTTAGGGGGTTTCATGTAAATATAACTAGGGGGACCAAATGTGTAATCTTTTGTAAAATAATGGTTCGAGACTCGTTTAAGCTAGTTAATGGACGATTCAAAACACGAAACTTGCGTCACTGCGTTCCAAATGATTTTTCTCACAAAAATAAGTATTTAGATGACTATTATTTCTTAAATGTTTCATAAAGCTTTTTTAAAATGTTTATTATTCTTTTGTGTATCGCGGTTAAGCTTTGTTCGAAATAAAAATAATAATAATAATAATAAACTTCAACTTCAATATTCGTGTTTTTAACAAACGCTTTTGAATAAGATGCTAAGTGATTTATTAAATATTTTTATTTAATAAAGAGTGATAATTAAATATAATTTAATTATTTTCGTGTTGTAAGCGGTTTTCAAAATTTTGCGAGGGTATTTCAGACATTTTCTGCTTGTTTTCGGGTCTCGGGCAAAACTAAAAAGTTGTCCGGAATGTCGTTTTACATTAAATTGCTTTAGAGTCCGAGTTGTGAAAACGTGATTTAGCAGGTCGTTTTTGATAGGTCAACTTAGGAATAACATATATATTCTCGTTTTCAAGTCAAATAAGTTAAAAATAAATTTGCACATGAGAGATATGTAATAATAAATATGATTTATTATTTAAATATGTTCCGAAAAATTACCTGCTACAGGGTAATCGTTTTTATGTGACAATAAAAGATCAAAATTCAAAAAGTCAAGTCGGACCCAAAAAGCCAAAGGGTGAAATAGTCATTTAAAATTTCAAAAATTGCCGGTTGTTACAGTACCTACCCCTTAAAAGAATCTCGTCCCGAGATTTAATTTGTGTTAGCCGATTGCGTGACCAAGAAAAGATTTAAGATTTAGTAAACCAGTTCTAAACAAGACGCTGATAACTTTATTCAGCAAAATTAGATGTTTCGACACTTCTCAATATACCAAAAAATTTGGCTAGGTTTGACCAGGATATTTAATACATCAAAATGGGTATCTCAAAAAAATCATTACAGGTCTTATGACTGATATAAACGCGTTATAAGGAAAGTCTCATAATAGTGAAAACATCGAAGGAGAAAGTGTAGTCGTGTGAGTATGTCTGTATAAAGTTGCAAATGTTCAAGGACGAAGTCTCGTTTCTGATATTTGTAAAGTTCGATGATTCATATCGGACGAGGCTAATGGATGTAAGTATTCAACTTACTTGGTGGTACCAGGATGCATCGCGACCTAAGTCTTCGTACTAGTGGCCCGAAATGAACAATTCGACTATCTCTTTCGTCGATAGGTGTTTATCTGGTTTAAGAGGGTTGCATTACCTATTGGATAAAGTTGTACAAGCTGGGACCGCTTCAGGACCTAACAACAACAACCATAACGACAATAATTATAACAAATGGGGATGGGATGCAGAGAGTGAGGACATTTCGAGAAACAATATTCCCAAAATAAAGTTTAACAAACGGGAGGAGCTCGCGGGAGAGCTTATGCGATAGACGGCGGAATATGATACTTAGTCGTTAGTTCGAGGATGAATCAACTCCATTAATTCAAGTGTGCACAAGTCGGTTAGCTTCACAAACAGTTCATGATCGTAAAGATTTGTAACGGCAAAAGTAATAACTTAAAAATGAGATAAAGTAGTTCAAGTGAGGCCTTAAGATTCTGCTGAGTGGTAAGACACGATTGTGTTTCTAGACCCTTTCTAACAGATTTCGGTGATTGTCGGGTTCGAGTTCATACTCGTGTCATATTGGATACCATTAAGCCCACTCATTTATAATTCCTTATTTACATAAAGAAGCGTCCAAATTTATGTAAGTAAGAAATGATAAACTTATGGTTCGGTGATTTACAATTTATTTAATTAAATAAAAAGGCGTCCCAATCCATTTAAATAAAGAGATTATAAATCATCTTACCTAATAATTTTCGATGCAATACGTGTACTCACCGAACCTTCGAGGTGGTGGATGACATGGCCATGCATGTGCTCTAATGAGTATGGGACGAGTGTTTAAAACTCGTCTTCGGAGACGAAGAGTAAAACAATCAGGGAAGATCGACATAGAGTTCAAAATAATTGATGAGTATACGGTTATAGTAAATAAGATGAAGGTCTTTATGAACGAGCCAACATATCAATTATCATATCAATCCTCCTATTACAAGTCCTGCCCATACAAGACTTGTAATACTTAGATTCATACATAATCCCATGTAAACAGAACTGTGACGGGTTTTGTTAACATAGCAATTATCATATCAATCCTCATATTACAAGTCCCGCCCATACAAGACTTGTAATACTTAGATTCATACATAATTCCATGTAAACAAAATTATGACGGCTTTCGTGTACTACGATATTGTATAAAGTTATGAAAAAAAAATATTCTTAGAGACCATTGTTTAACTTACAATGTCTGAGAACGAAGTGAGACCATTGTGCAACTCACAATGTCTAAGAAGTAAAATGAGACCATTGTGTAACTCACAACGTCGGAGGTATAAATGAGACCATTGTACAACCCACAATGTCTTAAGAACTGTTCTAGTATTTATATAAATAACTCTTATATAAATAATTATACGATATATGCAAAGGGATGTAAACATATATATTATATATATATGAATGTCAAGTAAGCACTTAATGTAACAAGTATTGTAAGCAAGTAAGCAAGTAGTGTGTATGCACTTTGAAAATGTTTGATGTGATGCAATGTTTGTGAAAACGGTTATAGTCTAGATAACATATGCAACCTAGTTCTTTATAACCAGTGCTCTGATACCAATCTGTAACACCCCCAAAAATGTATCGCAGCAGAAATATGTTCGGGAGTGTTACTTCATAATACAACAACACAAGATACAAGAGAACGACCACTAAATGTGTCATTTGAAAAGTTATCTCGTTGATTTTCTTGAAATTGATATAACATTTGTTCCATAATTACATCACAATGAAAAGCTTGAAAGCAATACAACAAGATTTGATCATTTGTATGGAAGTAGAAATCCAATGCACATCAAGTAAGCGAAGCATCTAATTCACCTGAGAAAAACATGCTTAAAAGTGTCAACATAAAGTTGGTGAGTTCATAGATTTTTATAAGTATAAACGTTTAAATCAAAAGATTTATAAAGTATGCATGACCATTTCAATCCTTATAATAGTTGCCAAAAATTGTACGTATGAAAGTTGGACCGCAATTATTCAAAGTATGCATGATAATTAAAACCATCATGAAATGTTTCAAGTATGTATTGCACAATGAGTGATTACGATTACTCTAAGTTCATAAAACCGATGCACTGTGTACCCATCATAGGTGTCCCCTTCAAGAACACCCGGGCTGTAATGAAAACCATATGTACCCATCGAATGTGTCCCCTCTAAGAACACCCAGGCAGTAATGAATATGTACCCCTCGCAGGTGTCCCCTCCAAGAACACCCGGGCAGTAATGAATATTTACCCCTCGCAGGTGTCCCCTCCAAGAACACCCGGGCATTTACTTTTAGTTATCCGTTCAACCCGCTTAAGCTAATCCGTAATCATTTCAAAAGTAAAGTATGTATTTGTGACCAAAAATGAAGTCAAGTAACGTATCTCATAGCGAGCTAGGAAAATGAGTGTGTAAATCAATTTGTAATCAACCATGTAAATGCATTTGCAAACAAGCATGTTCTCACCCCAAAAATATATGTAAAACAAGTAAAATATGGGGCTATAAACTCACCTCGATGATGTAGAATGGTAATCAACTTTTTAAGGGTTAATTATATCAAATATATAGTATAGGATTACCGGAAGTATCGGTCTCTCTCTTCTTTACCCACAAAGTTTGAAACCGGACCCGGGTCGTTTTGTCCCGAAGAGGCGTGAAATTGACGGTTACGTTATTGGTTTGACAATTGGATGCTTGAATGAACAAAGATTTGATTGGTTATCTAAAACTACGAGAAAGCATAAAAAGGCAATTAAATAACTTAAAAATCTACGGGAAGCATAAATAAGGCATAAAAGGAAAACCTAAGGCTATGGGAACATAAAAAAAATAAGGCAATTAAACTTAAAACACAAAAACGATAACGAAAATTAAAAATGAACACGACTAAAAACCTAATTTATTGAATTTTAATCCTAAAGTGAAAATTTTACTTTTAATAAGTCCTAAGTGACTAAAAAGTAAGAATAAAAAAACTAGACCAAAAACGGGGATGGTTAAAGTGAAAAACGCGAAGAAAACAAGAACGGGATTGAATCCCGTTCTTTAAAAACCAAAATTTTGTAAAAATGACCCTACAAAAGTAAAACTATTTTTCCTAGGTCCTAAACGACAAAAAGAAAATTTAAAAAAAAGATTTATATTTTTTTAACTTTTAATTTATTTATTATGAATTAATTCAGATTTTAATCAAAATAAATTATAAAAAATACTAATTGATTTTATAAAAATATAAAAAAATTACAAAAAGTAGCTAAAGTAGTGAGGAATCTATGAAAAATAAGCTGGTACAAACAGCTTATCACAATAAGCTGTTAAAATTCGAAAACAGCTTATAAGCTTTTTGGGGTAAAGACCCTTTAACAACTAAATGTTGCACACCTCTACCGGATGAGCTATTGTAGAACATCGGTAGAGGTGTGTGTTGTTAAGGCGTGTGATAAGGGGAAGGTCATGGGTTCAAGTCCCATGACTGTCCCTTTTTTAAAAAACATTTTTTTTTAATTTTTTTTTAAAACTTAAAAAGCACACAAAAACTAGCAACTTTAAAAAAGATACTTTTTTAGAAACTTAAAAATAAGCTGGGAAATAAGCAACAAAAAGTGGGCAGTCTAAACTTTTTAACTAATGACTAAAAAAATAAGCTAAACTGAGGGGCTTATATAGGGAAGATTAGCTAAGGCAAAATGAAAATAAGCAAAGAGAGGGAGGCACTAATATCTAATAAGCAAATGCTAACAAAATAAGCTAAGGGAAAAAGGACAAATAAGCACAAAATTAAGCTATTAACTAGGCAGATTACTAAGGCAGTAGGGGGGCTGACTGTTAAGTCTATAAAGGAGCAAAATAAGCTAGAGGACAAGAAAACTAAGCTAAGGCAGAAGGCTAACTAACCTAATAAGCAATTAATCAAAATAAGCCAGGGAAATAAGCACTTAAAAAGGACAGATTCAACTTTGAGCTTTTTTAAGCATTAAGTTTAACTAAAACTGTCTAAACTATAATAAGCACTTAAAAAGCATTTGACAATCAACAAGCTGAAAATAGATAAGACACTTGACTAATAAGCAGTTAAGAACAAAAATAAAGCAAATCCAAACACCTATAAGCTCAAATAAGCAAATAAAGCACTTTGACAGAAAACACAATGAAACAGGCCAAATAAGGACTTTTGGGCTTATTTTTAAGACACTAAACAGAACCTTATGGCACTTTGGCTTATAAATTCTTAAACCTTGACCTACTGGCTACATTAATCAACTAAGAAAAAGGAGTCTGACTTTAAGCTAAGCCATGAAAAAGGCATATGAAAATGGCTTTTACTCTTAGTACATGCTGAATTTTAGTTTTTATGAAAGATAGAAAGGGAACTTGCAGGCCTAGTTTTAAGCTAGTGACTGAACTTCAAAATAGAAAATAAGCAAAATCAGATCAAATATATACCACAAGAGCTCATGCTAGAAAATCCAAACCTTAAAACTATAGAGAGCTTATTGAAATGGGCTGCTGAATTTTTACCATTTAAAGACAAATAAGGACTATGACAGAATAATCTTAAAAGCAAAATGGCAAAAGTAAACTATTCCAAACCTATCCTACTGCATTAGATTCTTAAAAACAACATTAAAATAGGACTTAAGACCTGATTTTAAGGGACAAATCAAATAAGAACTTGAGAAGCTGTTAAACACCACAGTTACAAAGACTTTTTTTTAAGAAAACTTGAAAGCAAACTATTATACCTTAAAAACCATGAAAATAGATTAAAATTACTTGTACAAACTACCCAAGTGACCCAATGGTTTTCAAAAACATTTTTACCCGTTTTCACCCCTTGATCCAAACACCCCTTTAAAAAATTTGAAGTTGCATTTTAAAACAAATAAGATTGAAAGGGCCTTAAAACTGGTTGTAACAAGCATATAGCAGATTCAATAAGCACACATAAGACATAAATAAGCACAAAATAAGCTGGATGACAATAAGCAGTTTAATAAGCATAAAAGACAGAAATGCATAACATTCAAACTTAACTTTTCATTCAAATTTAAAAGGTTACAAGGTTTTTAAATGTAAAGACAGAAATTAAAGACATAAAATATAATCAAAAACATTAAAAAATTTAAACTACTCCTACTCTTACATACTACTCTAGATAAAAAAAAACTTTTGTCTTGTTCTTTTCTTTTATAAGCAGCTTGGCTTCTTTGTCTTGTTTTTGTTGTGCTTTTCTTGTGAGGAGAAACCATAAGCAATCTTGGCCCTTCAATTTTTCTTGTTGCCCAAGCCTATTAATCACGACCCTTCAATTTATCACCCAATGAGCACCTTGAGGATTGCCAGAGTGTATTTGTAGGTTTGTGGGGTGTGGGGTGATGTGAAAGGGATGGTTTTGGAGTGGGGTGTCATTTTTGTCTCATGTTGCTGGTAAAGGTAAATGAAAAAGTTGTACAGTATTAAGGTTTTTGTTTTGGCAGGAACAAGATATAAAAGGGTGAGGGGTGAGCAGGGTAAG
>BQNB010152084.1:1012-15819 GCA_026074375.1 Tanacetum coccineum | reverse complement strand
CAAGGATTAACTAAGAAACAATTAAAACAGAAAATTTACAAGAATGGTCCCTGAGGACCAAACCCGATAACAATCAAGATCCTAAATAAGTTGAAGTTTAAAAACAACTTAAAATTTAAAACTCAAAAGACAAAAGTTGTAGAACAACTTAAAGAGAACAACTTTAATGAAAGGACTTATATCTAAAAGCCACAAATAAGCTCAATAAGAGCTTATCTATCAGCTGACCTCAGAAAGTGGGTCTTAACTCTTGGTTTTAGAAAATAAGCTATAAAAAACTCAAAATTAGCTCAAAATGTAAAAGGAAAGAAGTTATAAAAAGCATATAATATGCTTAATCTATAAATGAAAAGAAATAAAGGCTTAAACTACTTTTAAGCTACTGAAATTGATCATGAACTAAGTAAACTCAGAAAATAAGCAAAATAGCACAAAATCAAATTAAGCTAAAAACTTTAACAAAGCTAAACTAGACTCTAAATCTTTTAGGACTTATCAAAATACTTATAATCTATCTATATAAACTGAAAAATCTAGAATCATAAGCTAAATTAACAAATTAAAATCCTAAAATTCCTAAGTACTGTTTTTGGCTTTTTAACCTTTTTAGTGCTTTTGACAGCAAAAATAAGCTAGGAAATTAAGCTAGGAAATGAGATTTAAGACTTAATCTATATTAAGATGTGGTTAATCTTAATCCTACTTGAATCTAAGAATCTAAAAACTACTTATACTAAACTAAAAACCAATCTGAAAGTGAGAGTACTAACTTAAAGTTAGTACTGGTGCACTTCTAGTTAGTACTGGTGTAACCTGCACTAGTGCAACTCACAAGTGCAGGTTTCCTAAAGGAAAAACTGCACTTAAACACACTCAATTAGAGTGTATAAACAAGATGCAAGCAAGATCTAACCCTTGGAGGGCATAGATCTAAATTTCACAAGTGAATTTTAAGGAAAATGTACCCTGGTGCTAGAACAAAGATAATAAGCCATAACTTTTTCAATTTCATAATCTATCTTATAAAAACTCTATGAAAACTAAACTTAATTGAAAACTCAGCTGACTCAAGTAAATTGCCCAAGTCTATTTGACTTTTTGAGGTCAAAGTATACTAAACAAAACACCCCTTAAAAAGTGACAGATTCAAATTAAGCTTATAAAATACTAATCTAATGCATCAAACTTAATAACCAGATATCAATTAGCTTAAAACTAACTTAACAATTATGATTAATCAACTAGATAAGCAATAATCCAAGATCTACCATTGATGCTTAATATTTTTGGTTTTTTAGAGGTTTTAAGGCAAATTAATGAAAAACTATGATCTAAACTATTTTAATCAAAAACAGATAAGCTACTATGGTTATTAAGCTAGTTTAAACTCAAATAGGTACTAATAAGCAAAGAGGATAAGCAAATAAGCAATAATAAACATTTAAGCTATAACTAAGCATTTTTTAAACTAAAATAAGAGAGAAATGAAAAGAGAAACTTACTTTAACCTTTAGCTAAACAAAAGGTACCAATAATGGCAGCTACAAGCTCCCTAGCTTATTAATAAGCTAGGGTATAAGTCCTTGGGATCTCTTCCAAGTTAAGATCCCCTTCCAAAAAGCTCATATCCAATAAGGTTCATGATAATTGTAAGTTTAAACTGATTTAAGGTTTAAGTAAGATTAATTCTGAATTAAAATAAGCTCTATTTCAGCTTATAGACTGAAAGAGCTTAAAATGAGCTTTTTAGCTTATTGAGACAATTTGGCTTATTAAGACAGCTTTTGAATAACAAGAAAAGAGAGCTTATGAATGATTTAAACTAAATTTCATTAATAAAAGTTACTGGTTACATCACTTAAAAAAGAAAATTACATTTAAGAAAAATACGAATTTAAGCTAGACTAAAAATTACTAAAAACCTAGATAGTGTGTGTGTGAGAAGTGAGGCCTATTTATAGCCTTTTGGAGAAGATTCTAGCCCTCTTGCCTTGCTCTCCAATCATTCAATCTCTGCCTTCCATTTCCTTCAATCATTTGATCTATGTTGTGGGACGTTGGATTAAATTGTGCACAATTAAGGATTGCCAGCGTGGCATTCCTTTGATGTGACATTGTGCTAGTTCTCTGAGTGATTTAGCACAAAATCCCACCTTCCTTGTGTTTCTTTGCTATGTCCACGTGTCCTAAGCTTGAGAGTGAGCTTAAGAATCCTTTGATTAGACTAATTTCTCCCTGCCTTTGTGTAAACGAGCTCTTGAATTGACCAATAGAACCCTCAATTTCTATTTGCCCTCTCTTTTACCATGGGGGTGAAAGGTGGACGACGAGTGAACAGTAAATGAGTTTCGCGCCCATTTTTAGACAGTTAAAACTGTTATAGGTTTGGGGAGTTTGCACAAATGGTCCTTGTGTTCTCTTTTCCATTTTCTTATTTATAAATAACTTTAGAGAATTGCAAGATTGGCCCTTGTGGTTTCATAAAAGGGTGTAGGTTTGCTTAATGGGCTTATGGATCCGGGTAGGGTTTCCTTGGTTTATAGAGGCCCATTAAGCTTTCCTAGGCCCAATAAGGGCGGAGGGGACATTTTTTGGACTTTTGTGAGAGCTGAGGGATCAAAGTGAAATATTTTAAGGATTTGTCCTTTTGTGTTGACTTTGTTTGACCATCTTTGACTGACTTTGATTGGATTTGACCGAGGCTTGACATTTCTGGCTTCGGCTTTAGATCTTTGGCTTCTTTTTGTACTTTTCTGATTCTCATGTTCGTGCTTGCCTATTTTTGACTGTTTTCTTGTGATTTTTGACTTATCCATACCTGCACACACAAAACACAAATTCAAGCATATTTTTGCCATTTTTGGTCTGTTTTGGGTTTAATTGGGTTATTTTAGGCATAAATGGATATGTATATTCGACACTTATCATAAGTCCATGGGAGCTCATCCATGGTTAGCTCCCCTTCCAAAAGTCCACAATCCATAAGCTAAAGTAATTAGACTATTTTTTTTTAAGTTTAAGTAGATTTTAGACTGAATTAAGCTCTATTATAAGCTTATAGACTTATAAGAGCTATTGAGCTTATTAGAACAGTAGCTTAATATTTGAGAGGAAGTGAGAGCTTAATAAAAAAAGTGCTTATGATAGATTATTTAAGAATAAAACTAGATTTCATTAAAATAAAACTTGATTACATGATTAAAAAGAAATTACAACTGAATTTAAAAAGGAAATTGCAATAAGCTAAATTTAAACTAAAAACTACTAAGCTACTACTATATTTCGTGTGTGTGTGATAGTGAGGGTATTTATAGGCCCAAGCTGAAGCTTCTAGTCTTCCCTTGCTCTGCATGCTCCAATCAATCATCACCATCCATTTTCCCAATGATTGGATCTATAATCTCATCCGTTAGATCAAATTATACTCACACGGATTGCCAAGCTGTCATTCTTTTGATGTGACAGCTTGTGCTAGTTGTGTGAGTGATAATAGAGTAAAAACCCGTCACTCCTTGTGCTTTCTTCATAGCCACGTGGCACCCTTGCTTTAGTGAACCAATAGGAGCTCTTGAGATTACTGATTTGACCCTGCCATCATGATATGGACCACTTGAATTGTCTTCCGTACCCTTTAATTTTGAAAAGCCCTTTGATTTTGACCCATGGTGAAATGGGGAAGACGGTGAATAGTGCCCATGGTTTGGCGCTCTTTTTTAACTGAAAAGGTTAAATTCAGTTTTAAACTTTGGGCTTATTGCACAACTAGTCCCTCACTTGTTTTATAAAAGTTCTAGTGTAAAACAACTTTGGTAAATAGCAGAAATGGTCCCTGTGGTTTTAATAAAATGGTAATGGGCTAGGGTTTGGGCTTATGTCTTGGGGCTCTTTTTTGACGTTTTCTTGTGATTTTGATATATCCGTACCTACACACATAAAAACAAAAGCACAAAAAAACAAGTATAATTTTTGCCATTTAAGTCTTTTTTGGGTTTAATTGGGCTATTTTAGTATAAACTGGATATGTGTATTTACACTTATCACAATTCCCCAAATTAAAAAAACGATGTGTTGTCCTCACGCATATTACATTCCTTATAACCAAACATCTTCAAGACTTCTCCAAACTAAACTCTTTTGAAAAGTAGCAAAGATTTGTTGAGAGAGCTAAGAGATCACAAGTTATAAAACACCCGAATTCCCATTTTCAAAACTTTTTGATATATTCCTAACTACAACTTATTTGTGTTGACATAATGTATTGTTTTCATTACCTCATTGGTAACTTTAAGGATCATAGAACAAAAAGCACAATTAAGTGTCTAAAAGATAACTTCATCATTCCCGATTTTTCACTTTTCCCATGCTAAGCTTAAAAATAAGATCACCGTTAAGTACGAGCTAAGATGCTAAGACTACTTATAATTACAACTTGTGAATTTCTCTTCCCGACATAAATCATATATTTAAGTGTGTGTGTTCACATTAATTTAAACCATTAAATCCACATATTTAGATAGTTGAAATCCGACCAAGCTTTACACATGGGCCTTTTGGGCTAATATGTTAATCACTTAGTAGGATCACAACTCAAAGCAAACAAAAACCTCCTTAGCTAAGACATCGTTGGTTCACTTGCCCCATAAATGACTTTCTTCTCTAGCATCCCACCGTCATCGGGTAAGTGCTAAGGCTTTTGACACCCCATCCGGAGAATAATAATCGAGACGCATGAACTTCCGATGAAAAAGCCTTGTAGACTTTTGCAAACCTTAGTTCAAAAGAATACCTTGGTTTTAGAGAATGAAACTTTTACTATTTATTTTCTAACTTGCAAACATTATTATTACTATTACTTATTAGGCAGGAACCGGTATCACTTTTTTCCTTATCGACGTACACATCGGCCACGCCATCCGACAAGAGCTCGAGTACTTATTATGATACAACCCCTAAATATACAACGTCCATCTTTTTCATTCGATGTCACATCGGGATTGAACCGACGAATGCCCAAGTACTTTTATTGCGATGGAGTTTGTATATTCATTATTAACTACTAAGGATTTTATAACTTGCATTCTTTTTTAGTTCATCCAAACTACATTTTTTAATTAATACATATTAATACAACACATATTTTTTAGCAAATGAGAAAAATTCATTTAGAAAACCAAAGTATAAACTTAACCAAAATCTTATTACCAATGAGTTGAATTCTCATCGATAAAGCTTTTTTTCTCTAAATATGTTTGATAAGACTTTAAGAGTAAAACTTTAATTTGTAAAAATTAAGAGAACACTTAATAATAATCATTTTAAGAATTTCGGGGAAGAAAAACCCACAAGTTATTATCTTATAAGCCTTTACGTATTTTCAAAATAAAACCTTGTTTAAGATTCATCCTAAACTAAACTCCTAATCAACACTATCATCTTTCTTATCTTTGCCAATTAAAATCTCAAATAAAGAAATCCGCAAATACTTAGTCCTAACAAAAATCCAACTCGGCATAAGTAATAAAATCTACTTGAGATTAGCTAACAAGTCATCAATACTAATGATTTCAAGTCTAGCATGTTTAAAGTCTACATGAGAACTAATCAACAAACTATCAATCATTAATTGTTAAGAGAGAAAGCTAGAACTCTACAACTTTCGAATTGCGGGTCAAAAATACTTCTTATTTCTCACCAACGGAAAAACCTACATTCATGTCTTAACATTTTTATTTATTCAACTACTAATATATTTTTTATTTTTTCATTTTTTTCCTACAAATAAGATCTTAAAAATTTAAATTTTTTGCTATTTTTGTGGGAAAACGGGTACGTGAGAACAAAACAATAAGCAGGTAACAATTCAAATCGATAGATTTTCCTCCCCAAACTAAAAACAAAACATTGTCCTCAAAGTTTAAAGTCGGTCTCTAAATCGAGATCTAAGCCTTAATAATTATGCAAAGATAAACGTTAATCGATAAGATAAAAGGATATTGGATTTCCCCAAACTAATTTCGAACAAAGGATAGGAAGCTCGAGTGAAACGGGATACAACACAGGATACGAGAGGCTTCAAAAAAATCGTTGGATCAATCCTACACAAAAATCACAGCAAACAACAAACAACAAGAAACCAGAAGAGGATAGCCACAACACATCACAACACATTAAAAATAGAAAAGGATAAGCATGGGGTGAACTCCCCACGAAGCTCTTGTTTTTGGTCACCGGTTATTTGGGGTTGATTCGCAAGCGCCGACTCAATCCCTGAATTAATTCGTCCTTAGGGAGAGCAAATGGAAGAGAAAATCTCAACCGGGCTTTCATTAATGTTTGGACAAACATTAAAGCATATGAAAGTTCCTCCCGTGAAAGCCAAGCCGGCTCTAAGAAAGCTGTCGGGGTCAAAAAAGTGTCTTCACTCCCGAAGGAGAGAAATAGAATGAAGGTCAAATCGGAAACAAGGGTGGGAAGGGTGGGTAAAATATTGGCCATAAAATCATGCGGTTTAGAAACACCCTTAAACACTTTGGTTATCAAAATACCCGCTTTGGGTTCAAAACATTTCTCAATATCCGGTGGTTCCGGTGGAGGACGAGGAATTGACGGATCATCTTGGTGGTCAAGGTTAGGTAATTCATTATCTTCATCTTCGGAATCATCATTCTCAACACTTGGCGGAATTAAATCATCTCGAACAAGGAAAATATCGATCTCTTCTTGAACGGGCTCACTATCCTCAACGGGGATAGGAGATATGGGAAGAGACTCGATGACTGAACTTTGATTAGCATGACATTTTCCTGTGACTGGGGAGTTGAAATCTCACAAAGCACTGTCATAAGACTAAGATATTCCCCAAAATTCACATCATCAACATGAATAGATAGTTAAAAAAGTCCTCGAAGGAAGTGTTAAAAGTTCACCGGCGAACTCATGGTGAAGAGGATCACTTTCTTGGAGAAAAAGTAATCGAAGATTCAATTTGTTCTGGTTCATGATCGGAAATCACTTCAGAAGCGAGATTATGGAAGCATCAATACTAAAGCAATTATCAGAAAGTTACGTCTCCTTCAGAATCGAAATAACCTTCTCAAAATTAGAAGAAACTTCCATAGCAGAAAAGCAGCGATCTCAACATTATGTCCTTCTTGAGCAAAACACTCCACCCTATCGACAGAACGATTGTTAAGTAAAAACTGGCTCATCGGAAAAGTTGGAATTTTTGATCTCGACAAATCTTCTTCCATTTCCATAAAATGAGGATATATGGTGCTAGATTTGAAATTGTCATCAAATTTCAAAAAGAGATTAAATGAACTTGAAAATTTCCATTCTTGTACATCTTTTTTTAAAGAAGATGAGTTTTCCATCGGCGTACCTCCTCAAGATTATCACGAGTCTTCACCGGAGAAGAACTAGGAGAATGATCATCAGAACGAGTATGGTACTCTAGCCACACTAAACGGCTCATCTTTTGAAAATCTAATACAGAAAATGCAGAACAAAATGCTTATTCTTGTTTTTCTCCTTTCTCAGATTTATCGCATATAAACAAGTTCTTCTTCCTTTCCTACTCTTAAAGTCCAATATTTCTTGTGCGTACACATCATTAGAGCTTTTGCAGTGCCAAGGAATGGTCTTGACCTAAAATAATAGGTACACTCCTTGGGTCTGGTTCCAAAATTAAGGAACTACAAAACAGCAAGAAAAGTAAAACCATCAACTCTAACTACAACATCTTATGAACTTTAGCTTAACATTTGATAGGAAAAGAGAAAGCTTATGAAAACAAAGAGCTTATGAGAGACTATTTAAAATTAATTTTTATTAACATAAAAACTTGATTACAATGCTTAAAAGGAGATTACATAAGCTGAGAAATGAAATTAAGCTAAAACTTAAAAAGCTACTAAAAATCTACTATTAGCTAACTAGTTGTGTGTATGTGAGGGGTGAGAGCCTTTTTATAGCTGCTGATAGAAGATTCTAGGCCTACCTTCTTGCCCACGCTCCTTTTAATCTTCACCATCTATTTCTTCAATCATTAGATCAATGATTTCATCCGTTGGATCAAGTGTGGGCACTCAAGGATTGCCAAGCTGTCATTCTTGATGTGACAGCTTGTGCTACTTCTCTAAGTGATCCAAGAGTAAAACCCATATTTCCTTGTGCTTTCTTCCATAGCCACGTGGGTTTGATGCTTAAGTGATCAATTAGAGCCCTTAATTTGACATAATTAACCCTGCCATTGTGTAAACGAGCTCTTGAATTGTCTTTCGTACCCATCTATTTGCAAAACCCCTTTGATTTACCCATGGTGACTAGTGGAGAAGATGATGAACAGTAACACCCCTTTGGCGCTCTTTTATAACTGAAACTGGTAACTCGATTTATACTTTGGGCTTTTGGCAAATTTAGTCCTTGTACTTGGTTTATAAAAGTGTGAAGTGTAAAAGGACTTTCATAAATGACAGAAATGGTCCTTGTGGTTTTATAAAAGGGTAAATAGGCTAAGGGTATTGGGCTTTTGGATCCGGGTAAAGCTCATTTAGGTTTAGGGACCAATTATGTGATTTTTGAAACTTGAGGGACTATTTGGGTTTTTTAGGTTTTTTTAATTTTGTGGCTTTGACTTTTATTGACCAAGGTTTGACTGAGAGTTGACTTTCTTTGACTTGGGCTTTGAATCTTTGGCTCTCTTGTACTCTTCTGTTTTCTTGTGATTTTTGATATATCCGTACCTGCACACACAAAACACAAATACAAGCATATTTTTGCCATTTTTGGTCTGTTTTGGGTTTAATTGAGTCATTTTAGGTATTAACGGATATGTGTATTTTACACTTATCAGTGATCTAGATATGAAGATCTAATCACGGGTATCCTCTAACCTAACCGCGTTTCATTAGACGTCTATGCTATGATATGAAGATCAAATAACTAGTTTTCTAATGCCTAACGCGCACGTCACTAACAAGAAGCAATAATCAAAGAGATAATAAAATAGGTTTCATGAAATCATAAGCAAACACAACTTAAATTTAGCAAAGCATGTTATTTGAAAGCGAAAAACGATTAATCAAACAACACATAGACATACTGAATGATTAAAAGGGTTTAAGAACTTCACTTCAATTGAACATGTAAATACAATGAGTACCAAAGGGTTAAAAACCCTTAAAAATCGACCAAATAAGTAGCTACAAAGTTATCGAACGACTGTAACATCCAGAAATTTTTGAAATTTTAAATGACTATTTTACCCTTTGACTTTTTGGGTTTGACTTGGCTTTTTGACTTTTGGTCTTTTATTGTCACATAAAAAAGCATTTCCGGCGTGACGGAAAATTTCGAACATATTTTAATAATAAAAAATATTTTTGATTACACCACCTCAGAGTACACAAGGTTTACAATTTATAACCTTAGGTACTTGAAAACTAAAAAGATATATATTAATTTTAGCTGACTTATCAAAAACGACCACAAACCTCATTTCACTACTCGAACCTATAAGCCAATTGATTGTAAACGGACTTCCAGACATCTGTTTAGTTGCCCGATGTACCCCGAATACGTCAGAGAAAGTGACTGATATGCCCGCGCAGGATTATAGAAAAAGAAAACTAATTAAATAATATAGAAGTATACACGGTGATATTAATAAAAAATATTTAATAAATTAGTCGTTGCATTTTATGTCAGTAAGGGCTTTGTTGAAGACTGCATATATTCAAGTAAAAGATGCATTTTACGGACAAAAGTTTATGTGGAAATATACAACTAAATAATAAACAGTTTAAATAAATATTATAAAACGTATAAAATTTAGTCACGTGATGACTCGTTTTTAATAGAAAAATATTTGGAAAAGAGACACATTCGACGGCAGAGTTTCGTAACTCACATCGATCCGTTAACTATTCAAGCCCTACCGAGAGTTATCAAAACTATGTTTTAAAAACTACATAATCACAAATCCTAAACTATTCATCACTTTCTATTTTCATTTAAACTTTACATATTTATATACTAAAAAAGTTGTATATCTGTTTTTCAGGAGTTACAAATAACACACAACAAAAATTCAACACTCTCTCAACCCCTCAATTTCCCAGCCCGCCTGCTCCTCTCCGGCCACCCCTTCCGGCCACCAACCCCGCCGCCGCCGGAAAACTTTTTCGGCGAGTGTTCCGGCCGAAACCAAAAATGGTTCTCGTTACCCGATCTACCCGATCCACCAACTCACGCGCCTCCACGCGCCTTCTCCGCCGCCACCATCCACTCACCGCCACTACCACCGCCACCCTCGACACCACCACACCCCACTGCTACCACGACCACGTCACCACTACCACCACGACGACACCCTCACGCCTCCACCCCTATCTTTATCATCGTCGATGCCACCACATCACCACCGACGCGTCACCACAACAAGGGTGCGTTCGGTTTTGTATATTCAACAAGGGTGCATTGGGTTTTTATAGCAGCAAGGGTTGCGTTTGGTTCCGTTAGTCACCAACAGGGGTGCGTTGGTTTGGTTTTGCACCGGCAAGGGTGCGTTTGGTCTTGCTCCGCCACCCCAAAGGTGCATTTGGTTATTTAATTGGCACAAGGGTGCGTTTGGTATTAAAATCGACCCATAAAGGGTGCGTTTGGATCTGGAAATAGCACCAAGGGTGCGTTTGGTTTCTTGGTCAGCACCTAGTGGTGCGTTTGGGTCAACACCAAGGAGGGGTGCGTTTGGTTGTTGTATCACCACAAAGGGGGAGTTTGGTTATGCAGATTGCACTTAGGGTGCGTTTGGTTTTATGGTTAGCACCAGCAGGTGCGTTTGGTTGGTTTAAAAAGCACAAAGGGTGCGTTTGGTATTAAAAACATTCCACAAGAGGTGTTTGGTTTGTGGTTTCGCGGGACGGGAGCGTTTGGTTGTGACAGCCGAAGGGGCTGTTTAGGACAGCGGGCACATAAGGGTGCGTTTGGTTTGGTCGAAACAGCCATGAGGCTGGGTTTGGTTTTGGTATGACCAAAAAGGGTGCGTTTGGTTTATACAAAATGACAATTATATATCGTAAGGTTTTAAAGATATATTAAAACCGGATAAATAATGGTGGTTAAATGATTAAATAAATATGATATTTATTTATTTGTTTGGTTTAGATATAATAACATATAAATATTATATTTAAAACATGCTGGTGCTTGAAATATTGACACACTAATAATTGCAACATATATTGATTAAAGGAAAACATTGAGATTTTTTGAATATGGGAATCGTTTTATAAACAGAAAGGTCATGACGAAGTTTATATAAATTTCTATATTTAGTAATGTTTTACTAAGCCGGTAAAAGGGACTAAGTTATATGTTAAAGATATATTAAATTATAACTATACTACAACTCGACAACGAATAAGAATTTTGCTTTTACAAATAAGACAACGATTTTAGCAACGATCCGGCAATAAGACGAGAGATTAATTTATAAAATATTATTTTATAAATTCTTGACTAGAAGGTAAAATCATAACTTTTGTAAAAGCTTTACAAATATCGGTTGTTTAATTCATAACTTTAAGACGTGTGTCTACTTTTATGCAAGGACATTTTGTAAATTAAATTGGTGTCGAAATATTTGATTTTGATTATTTACTCACACTTTTTATATAATACTTGCAAAGCATTATATACGTCACATTAATCTTTGGATTGTTTGTCTTTGTTATATAATTCACGGTATGAGTTATATAAGGGTTCATTTTTCATATGTAATATATACGGAAATATTACATACTTTGCGTTTACTTTTCAATCTATTTATTTAACCAACCACCAAGATATTATAACTTTAAATCTAAATCATTTATCAACGTGTCGCGTTGATGTGACTATCCATCGGGAAACCCAAATTCATTATCCTAGGCTAGTGGGACTTAGCCGTTAAGATTAGTTGCAACTACTTGATCGAGCCGCTTCGTCTTCCGTTCGTGTTGTGCATATTAGATGCCTATCTGTCAATCGTTCTTCATCATCGAGGTGAGTTCATAGCCTCGCTTTTCAATCTTTTGAATGTTTTATAAACCCGCGAGGGGGATACATGCTTGTCTACAAACTCTTATACTTACTCGGTTATCTTATAACAACGTGATTGTTTTTAAAGGATATTGTGAGTTTATAGCCCCACGTTTTACTTGTTTTACATATATTTTTGGGGTGAGAACATGCTTGTTTGCAAATGCGTTTACATGATCGTTTACAAATTGGTTCACATACTCATTTACATAGCTCGCTATGGGATATATTACTTGACTTCATTTTTGGTCACAAATATATGTACTTTACTTTTGAAATGATTACGGATTAGCTTAAGCGGATTGAACTGATAACAATACAGTACTGCCCGGGTGTTCTTGGAGGTGACACCGGTAACGGGAGTACATATTCTTTAAATAAAGGCCCGGGTGTTCTTGGAGGGGACACCTGTGATGGGTATATATAAGTCTACGTCACAGCTTCATGAACTGTAAATCACTTGGAGGGTGAGCGCGAATGTTATGAAATAGATCTATTCGGGTGTGATCCCCGTTCGGGTGATTAGCTATCACTGGGCAAACGAACGTTATAACATGTCGGATTACGATTGGTTGGGCCTACAGGGCCCACAATACTTACATATGAACTCTTACTGTTATATTAGTGCATCGGTTTCATGAACTTAGAGTAATTGTAATCATTGTTTTATACTCACATGGATATTTACTGTGCCTTGAATAAAGTGGCAATACATACTTGAAACATTTTGGTGACATTAAATTGGTCATGCATTCTTTATAAATCTTTGGGATAAGATTGGTACTTTTGGTGACATTAAATTGGTCATGCATTCTTTATAAATCTTTGGGATAAGATTGGTACTTTTGGTGACATAAAATGTGTCATGCATTCTTTATAAATCTTTGGGATAAGATTGGTACTTTTGGTGACATAAAATGTGTCATGCATTCTTTATAAATCTTTGGGATAAGATTGGTACTTTTGGTGACATAAAATGTATCATGCATTCTTTATAAATCTTTGGGATAAGATTGGTACTTTTGGTGACATAAAATGTGTCGTGCATTCAATGAGAGTCCTTCCACAATTGACTCCCCTTCCATTAGCTAAAATCCAATTAAGCAAAGGTGATAAGGTTATTAGCTGATTTTAAGAGTTAAGGTATGATTAAGGTAAGATTTGAGCTCAATTATTAGCTTAGAGACTAATAAGAGCTTATTCAGTAGCTTATGATATTTAGCTTAGCATTTAATAGGAAAAGTGAGAGCTTATGAAAACAAAGAGCTTATGAGAGACTATTTAAAAACTGAATTTCATTAACATAAAACTTGATTACAATGCTTAAAAGGAAGAATTACAAAGTTTAAAGGAAATTTAAGCTAAAAATTGAAAATTAAGCTAAAACTAAAAGCTACTAACTATCTCCTGTGTGTGTGTGATAGTGAGGGTATTTATAGGCCCAAGCTGAAGCTTCTAGTCTTCCCTTGCTCTGCACGCTCCAATCAATCATCACCATCCATTTTCCCAATGATTGGATCTATAATCTCATCCGTTAGATCAAATTATACTCACACGGATTGCCAAGCTGTCATTCTTTTGATGTGACAGCTTGTGCTAGTTGTGTGAGTGATAATAGAGTAAAAACCCGTCACTCCTTGTGCTTTCTTCATAGCCACGTGGCACCCTTGCTTTAGTGAACCAATAGGAGCTCTTGAGATTACTGATTTGACCCTGCCATCATGATATGGACTACTTGAATTGTCTTCCGTACCTTTTAATTTTGAAAAGCCCTTTGATTTTGACCCATGGTGAAATGGGGAAGACGGTGAATAGTGCCCATGGTTTGGCGCTCTTTTTTAACTGAAAAGGTTAAATTCAGTTTTAAACTTTGGGCTTATTGCACAACTAGTCCCTCACTTGTTTTATAAAAGTTCTAGTGTAAAACAACTTTGGTAAATAGCAGAAATGGTCCCTGTGGTTTTAAGAAAATAGTAATGGGCTAGGGTTTGGGCTTACGTCTTGGGCTTTTTGGATCCGGGTAAGGTATTGAAAGATTTAGGGCCCATTAAGAGTCCAAGGACCATTTTTGTAATTTCTAAAAACTTAAGGGACTAAAGTGGTAACTTTTGAGGTTTTGTCCTTTTGTGGGTTGACTTCTGTTGACCAAGGTTGACCACAGCTTTGACTTTTTAACTTTTCCTGGCTTTGGCTTTGCATCTCTGGCTTCTTTTGTGCTCTTTCGTTTTTCGTGTTCGTGTTTGCCCGTTTTTGATTGTTTTCTTGTGATTATTGATATATCTGTACTTGCACACACAAAACACAAAAACAAGCATATTTTTGCCATTTTTAGTCTGTTTTGGGTTTAATTGGGCTATTTTAGGTATAAACGGATATGTGTATTTCACACATATCAAAATTCCCCAAACTAAACGATTGCGTGTCCTCACGCAATATCATACATGCCTTATAACCAAATATCTCGAAACTTCCTCAAACTAAACCAAACTTTTCATCGTTTCTCAAAACAACTCTCTCGATTCTCTAGTGTTCATTTAAAACACCCGACTTCCCATTTTCAAAGATTTTTTTATTATTATTTTTTATGATTTTTCTTAATAATTAACTACCTAACTACAACTTATTCTTGTGTTGACATAATGTATTATTTTCATTACCTTGTGGCAACTTTTAGGATCATAGAACAAAAAGCACTTGAAAAGTGTCTTAAAAGATAAATTCGTCAT
>BQNB010152082.1:0-11767 GCA_026074375.1 Tanacetum coccineum | reverse complement strand
TGGATTGACTTTCTTGACCTTCAATTTCCATAAGCCCTTTGTTTTTGACTGGGGGTAAAAACGGGGGAGACGGTTGAATAGTAAAAGGGTTTTCGCGCCTTATTTACTAGACAATTATTTTAGTTATGGATTTGGAATATTACACAAATGGTCCTTGTGTTCTTTTTCTCCTTTTCAAGTTATAAATGACTTTCGAGAAATGCAAGTTCAGCCCTTGTGGTATATTCAAAAGGGAATGGGCTAAGTTAAATGGGCTTTTGAGATCTGGGTGAGGCTTGACTTTTCTGGCTTCGGCTTTGATTCTTTGGCTTCTTTTTGTACTCTTCTGATTCTCATGTCCGTGCTTGCTCGTTTTTGACTGTTTTCTTGTAATTTTAGATATATCCGTACCTGCACACACAAAACACAAATACAAGCATATTTTTGCCATTTTTGGTCTGTTTTGGGTTTAATTGGGTCATTTTAGGCACAAACGGATATGTGTATTCTACACTTATCAGCTTCCAAGAGGATCCCAAAACCTCTCATCTTGAAGCAGTTAAGCATATCTTTTGATACATTAAAGGCACTACGCACTTAGGATTATGGTATCCCAAGGGGACCAGCATAGAAACCGTAGTATATGCCGACTCTGATCATGCGAGAGAATATGTGGACTAAAAAGCACTAGCGGTATTTGTACATTCGTAGGATGTTGTCTAACATCTTGGTTCTCGAAGAAACAAACCTCTCTTTCTATATCCACGACTGAAGCCGAATAAGTAAGCGCCAAAAAGGCATGTCAACAAACATTATGGATGAAATAAGCTCTTATCGACTATGACATTCGACTCGACGACGTCCTGATTATGTGCGACAATAAAGGCGCGATTGACCTTAGCAAAAACCCGGTACAACACTCGCGGACTAAACACATCAAAATTCGTCACCACTTTCTTCGGGATAATGCCCAGAAAGGACATATCTCTATCGAAAAAGTCTCGTCCATCAACAATATCGCCAACATTCTCACCAAACCCCTTAAATACAAATCGTTTAACTATCTTCGTATTGGTTTAGGAATGATGGAACACATTCCGTAAATCGTTCTCTTCTTTTCTTCTAGTCTCGATTTTAGTCCGTGTTCCATTCCGTGTCATGACAACTTAAATTACTTTGTCCAAAGTATTTTAAGCATCTTTAATTCGCGAAATGCAAATTAAAATGTCACTTTTTCTGTAATTTTTTTTTCAAAATTCAAGTTTAAAACCCTCTGCTGAGGGCGACCCCCATATCTAAGGCGGCCCCTTAATTTAATCAGGCGTCCCCCATATCAATATGGGACCACCACCAGTTAAGACATATGTCTGGTCTCCTTATTTTTTGTTAAACTCAAAAACAAACACCCCCTTCTCTGCAGCCATTGACGAACACGAACCCAAAACCCTCCAAACAATAAAATCAACAATTAAAACTCAAATTAAAGATCAAATCAACACCAATAATCAATCCTAACATCATAAAGATCATCAATTATGACAATGCCTTGAGTAACTGGGTCTGATCATTAAAACACTCGTAACTATATTCCAATTATCTCAAATGAATTCAATCAACCTCTACAAAACACTCTTAAACTTATTGAAAAACAATATATTCATGAGGGACGGGTTGTAAATTAAGATTTTGATGACATAAATAATCTTAATGCTAAGTTTGGGTCAATCAGTTTCGAGTGACTTTTGAAAATAAATGAGCAAATTGTTCCCCGTTTTATTCTTAAGTTCTATAGTCAACTTCATTTTGACTATAATCCTGAGGGCCACTTTGTCGTTCATTTTGTCATTAAAATTGAATAGTTCGATCAAATTTTGGGTATTCCCTTCAAAGGTCATTGTTCTTATTCTGACAAGTGGTCACTTGACTACTTGGAGATTTGTACTCCCTCAAATGCTATTTATCAAACCACTCCTCCCTCTCCAAGTGACATCAAATCCCTAGTTCAAATTATTCAAACAAAACCCATAACTCATATTCGTCATAAGAAAATCATTAATGTTGAAGAAAATGAAATCTTAAATCGTGAAATTAAATCTCATATGAAGTCTTGGGTTGAAATCATTCATGAAAACATGTTTTTTCTAGGTGGTAACCGGGACCATGTCCCATCATGTCTATCTTGCATGCTTTATTGCATCATGACATCCACAAGATACAATCTATCATTTTTCATTCTTAAACGAATGAAAGCCGTTAGGCGACAACATAAGGTTAATTTACCTTATGGAACGTTATTGACTAGATTGTTCAAACACATTGTGTCAAACTCTCATGAGTTATCGAATGATCGTTGCATCTTGTGTGATCGTGTTATGTATCCCCTCACTCCTCATTGTGAGCGAAAGACGCGAGCGGATCATGGCATGAAAAGATGTCGTCAGTCCAATTCTGCTTCTTCTTCCTCTGTGTTCGTTTATACATCACCATCTCATCACTTAGATGACAATAATGATGAAAATGAAGAAGATACTTCCCGTGCTAGTACTTCGTCACCCTCAAAATTTGTCAACTCTTTGTTAAATGTTATTCCCCAAGTCTTCAAAAATCCACCTCATGAAAATCAAACCATATATACTTACCAAACCGAAATCTTAAATCACCAAAGTCAATGCCGAGATGAGCACCGGAATAGGTTAAGGTCAATCGGAAGAGCTCTCAAGAACGTGTGAAAAGGAAGAAAGAAATGACCAAATTTGAAGAAGTATTAGACATTTATTATTATTATTACTTATCTCACTAATTACTTGCTAGCTAGTATTATGGATTTATTAGTAGGATTTGAGTTTCGTAGGTAGGCAATGAAATTTGCCTTAGATGATCATTCAATTTTATCATCCTAAATCCAATTTGCATGTTAGTCTAGATATTTTGTTTATGCTTGAAATGCATGATTAGATACTTATTCTTCTGCTTATGCATGTTTCTCCTAAATTTTAATTTGCATGAGTTTATTTTTGTTGCAAAGATAGAATCAGTTGGTTCTTGAGAAATAGGATTTGCTACACCATGTCATAACCAAGCCTTTCCTTTCTACACCAAAGTGAAAAACTGAGAATTCTAGGAAAAATTTATCTTCCCCATAAAATGTCCCCCAAATACATGTGGCGGCCCCATAATATATCTGGGATCGCCCAATATTTATGGGACCACCTTCAGGAGGGAAACAAAATTTCCAATTGTCTCTCTTTTTCTACAACTTTCACCCTCTCTATTCTAGCCTCAGTCGGCATTTCGCTGTTTAGACACACAACTTTTTACCCCTTCTTCATCAAATACCATGCTTTTCTATATTCTCGTCTTCCTTTGAATATATAAACCACTAATCACCTACATCATTCACCATCTTCTTATTTCTACTTGATATAAACCCTCAAACCAAATGAGCTCTTCAAACCATGATAGCCTTAAAATATTGAGTCAAATAAGGAATCTCGGTCATTCAGTCAGGAAGACTCAGTTGTTATATTATTCACGTTGTAATAGGCTAGAATGGGTATCGAGCTCGTTGTTTTAATCAAATATTGCATGTGTTAAGGGCTTAAGCCCAACCAAAACCCAAGCCCGTCCCGTGTAAGAAGTCCATAGGCATCTAGATTATTTCCTAGCACTATATATACCCCTCCCTAGCATGTTATGGAGGGTTGGTTGTCATTTGATTCTCTTCTCCTTATGATATCCAACCTCTTTCTTTATCTTTCTAGTTTCTCTCGCTAAAACCATCTCCTCTTTTCCATCTTATTTCTTATTCTTATCTAGTTATTATTGTGTGATATTAATCACGTAACAAGTGGTATCATGAGCTACGGGTGGATTTAATGATTGTGTTATTCTTATTTTCGGGGCTTATATATATATTTTATCTTTGTTCTTTTTTTATTCTCTGTTTTTTTGCTTATTTTTGTTTTGTACGTGGGTTTTAGGTGAGCCAAACACAAGTTTTTTGTTATGTTTTCTATTCAAATTCAAAAATGCCAAAACGCTTTGTTCTTTTCTTTGTCAAATCCAATATAGCTTGTAGGAAACGTGTTGGTCTTTAGAATGGTTTTGATCAAGAATGGACTTAAAAAGAAGCAAACTCCCCCTCAATCACGGAGGTGAGTGAATTGAGCACATTTATCAAGTGATTACTGAAACAAGACCTTTTAAATTTACCATATGTTGTTGTCGTTTCAATCTTGTCAGCAATAGAATCAGCAACAGGTTGTCCTTGAAAACCTGCAAAAACTGTTAGCAGAAACTGATTCTCCCCCGCAAACAATGACCCGTGTCATGTCTGGTAAAAAACAATGTATATACGAGAAACATGGCCGGGTTCTAAATGGTCGCACCAAACAAGTTGGATAAAAATGTTTAAGTCCGGGTTCTTTTTGGCGACAAACTTTCCTATGGGTTCAGTCCGGGTTACAGTCTGAAGAAACTATAAGCCATATTACTAACAAAACTAAACTAAAACTAACTAATTTTTTTTAGAGGTCTAATATCTACTAAAACAAAAAAAAATTATACAAACAAAGAGACTTTGTTACTCGTTATTTTGTAGAATCAGCAGAGTTTCTGGAGACATTTGTTGCACACCAAGGAGTGGGAGTAGAGTTTCAAAGCGTTCCCTTGGTAAGGCTTTCGTAAAGATGTCTGCCAGTTGGTACTTGGTTTCTACAAAATATAACTCAACAATATGCCTTTTTGGTGGGTGCGTAGCCAACAAAGATACCTATATCTGCTTTCGCCTTTAGTTTACCAACGTCATCGTAGTCATTGGTAGGGTAACATAAAGAACCAAATACACATTATGATTTCTGGTTGCTTTCCAAACCTTCTTAGTATGATTCACACTATGTTTGGCCTGGGGGGTTTTGGTATTCACAGACTTCAAAGAACGAATCATAAACTGATTATGATCAACAACATTCAACTTCCTATTGTGATCTGCTGCTCTCCTCGCGTTCACACTTTTACTGGGAAAGATACGATGGTTCTGAGTGTGGCTCTTTGGCATAGGTTTGCGAGATTCAGTGGCAGGTTTGGTTCTTATAGACAGATTCACATTTACGTTAGGTTTTTTATGGTTATTAACAGTTGTTTGTTTGGTGTGTCTTGTTGAGGCTCTGGTAGGTTCCTGAAACGTAATATGCTTCTTCGTAGGGGTCGGTAGAATCCAATCAGCTCGTTTTGGTGAGGGATATACTTGGAGTTAATGGCATACATTCCTGGGGTAAGGACCTTAGGTTTTTCGGGTGTCTTAGGTCCACTAACTTTGGTGTCAACAACCTCTAGGTTTCATTTTGGCAATTATCCATCATGTAGCAGCGAGTGTCTTTGTAGATGTGTTTTGCGAGAGTGGGTACTGGCTTTTGACAGCTCTAGATACCATCGATTTTGTTTCGTAATCTCTATCTTATACCCATCATTCTGAATCCTAAGAGATGAGATATTATCTTTTAACTGGGATATTTCTGTTTCTAAGGCATTCTTATCAAAGCTACATACAAGGGAACCTACATTCAACATACTCATGATGTTTATTTGATCTTACAAATTCCTAATGGTTTCATCTCTCCCTTGAAGCTGATCCTTTAATTTGTTAATTTCAAAAATTGCATTAGAGGCAATGGAGTTGGAGTTATTGCAAAGCTTTTGATTTTGAATAGCTCTTTGTAATTTTGAAACTTAACATGTTAGTTTAACATGATCATTTTGATAAACGCAGGGGATCGTATGTTCTAAATCATTAATCATTTGTTGCTTTTTCAAAATTTCAGCGTCAAGTTCAAGAACCCCATTGTGTTCCCTATCGCAACTAGATCTGAGTTCAGCACACATGCAATCAGAAATAGGGGGCACAAAATTAACAGAAGCAAGCACAATAGAGCAGATATCTTTAGCAATACTATCAGAAATTAAGCACTCATTAAGAATCATCAGATTGTTCTTCTCTATTTGCAAGTTATTTTTCTCAAGCAAGTTATGTTCATACTCAGTGTCCAGTTCGTCAAAAGTACGTTTGAACTCAGTTACTTCATTACAGAGGTTTTGGGATGTATGTTGTGAAAACTTGGTGACGTTGGTTATAAAAAATGGTATAATAGCTTCATCAAAACATTTTTTAAGATAACAAAACGCATATGAACCTTGAAGATAGTTTATGCGTGGTGTGGTTCTCTCTTTAATGATTTCATCAAATTGGGAAAATTCCGCTTTTAAGTACCATAACTGATCTTGTACTTGACTCTTTGCTGGACTAGTACGAACAAAAGGAGTCACAGGTTTAGGAGGATCCACTAGTTGACTAGCAATATCAAGTGGCAGGAAAAGACCAATAGCCTAGTGTTATAGGGACAGTTCTTTTGTGGAACAAATGGTTCATACAGGGGCATTCAACTTAGCTACGTCAATGGTTTAACATGCCCTGGTTCTTAAGACATTTTCATGCGACTGGACACAAATCTCAAGAAAGGTATCGTCACTATCATGCACCGTAACATGTGCTTGCAGGTTGTAACTTGTCTGTGGCCTTCATACAAAGATGTTTGGGATACTGAGCCTTTCTACCATACCTACGGGTTACTAAATCCTTAGAACCTATTTTATGATTATCACTGAAGCATTCATAGGTTTTTTTGGAAACATAAGGAATAGTTTGGGTGGGCATTTGAAACTTTGTAACGACCAGTTGCACTGGGTTAGAAGCTTTTTAAACAAAAACAAGTCTCCTCAAAGTACTTATCCTTCAAGTGTTTTCTCTTTCTAAAAGTACTGTTTTAGTTTCGCAGGTCAATGTGACAGTGTGCAATGTTGCCTCTTTTATTCCTAAGGGTGGTCTTAATGTGACTCAGTTTTCTTGCTTAAGCTCGGCATTTTGTTGGTTTCGGGCAAGTTTGACTTGGTCTTTTTCTAGTTTTACATTGTTATGTTTAAGATGGGGATTATTCGAGTTGCTACGGTCAGCTCGGCCGGTAGGGTGGCATGTTACAAGGGCCTATTTCTGATAACCTTACGGATGTCCTTCAACTTGTGTGGTCAATTCAGGATAAGTATTTAACATATAGGCTAGCAGGAGGGTGGGCATAGAAATATTAATATATTAATAAAACAACAGAAGGTGGTGGTCAGGTGATGCCTCGGTTAGGATCATCGTGACTATCTTTGGTGGCAGGTAATGATCATACGGATCGTATAATCTTCATAGTACCTCATCATATCGGGGGGGGGGGGGTTCATCTTAGGTCGAGATGTTCGTCATGTGGTACCTTAGGTGACAAAGAATGAGACACAGTTTCAAAGATAGTATCATTAAATGTGCGTACCTCATTAATTTGACTGGAGCTGGATGATAGATTAGCCATGAAAGCTGCTGCTGCATTGGGTTCATCATCCACATCTGAATCATAAGCATCTTCATGGCTGACTTGGAACATGTTGGTAGTGGAGAGAGCAAGAGGCTCAGCAAGTGGGACAGTGCATTCCACATCAGCAAGAAATGCTTCGGCTTCAGCATCTAATACGGCACCTTTCTCCTTTGCTTGTAGTAGCATTGCCTTGTCTTGGTGCCATAGAGAGTCTTTGGGACGCTTCGGTTCTTTGCACTGACGGGCAACGTGTCCTTCTTCACGACAGTTGTAGCAGATTACCTTCCTTTGGTTGTTAACACCCTGTCCATTATTCTGGTTGCCTTGACTTCTCGTATTCCCAACATTACCTGGTGCACGTGAGTCTTCAGACATCATTGTGAATGATCTGATCGTGAGTGATGTTGATTATTTTGTTTTGGATTCGGGATTCTTGTTTAGGTTTTGTTGGAAAAAAAAATGTTGTTAGTTTTTATTGTGTGTTGCCTGTAAATTCGGCTCTTTTGAATTTTTACTTTTTGGCAATAACTTACTACCATAAATAAGTTTGACTAAACCAAAGCCAATTTATATCCGAAAATAACTTTTGGTAATAATTTATTACGAAATAGTTTGACTTAGTCAATATAATTTATATACCGAAATAACTATTGGACATTAATTATTTCTGCGGTTTTGGAAAAAAAACTGTGCAGTTTCACCTGTAAATTCGGCTCTTTTCCCAATTTTTTCCATTTTGGCATTAACCTTGCTGACATAAATTACAGTTTGACTAAACCAAGCCAATTTATATACGAACATAACCTTTTGGTATATAATTTATTTTACCATTAAATAAGTTTGACTAAACAAAAGCCAATTTATATCAAAAATAAACTTTTATGGTAATATTTATTACCGAAAATAAGTTTGCTTAAGACCCATATTAATTTAATCCGAAATAACTATTGGAAATTAATTATTTCCGAAATTAAATTATGTGATGGATTAGTGTAAAAGATTTTTGTCATGAAAACGAATTTATGATCCGAGATTAAAAATGATCCGACTTGATTTTTATTTGATTAAAAACAAGATGGTGAGTGATGATTATTGATTAAGGAAAAACACCATCTTGATAATTCAAAGAATGATAATAATACACAATAAAAGCTACGAATCAATGAAGATCCGAAAGAACTTTAAGGTGTATATGAAATCGGTTTACAAATTAATCAAACAAACACTTTGGCTCTTGATACCAATTGTTGGTCTTTAGATCATTCATTAAACAAGATATATATATTAAAGAACAAGATGTATAAAAGAAAGAATTGTTGTAGGTTTGTAGCTTGTGAGGGATAATGAAACTAGGAAGAGGAGGGATCTATTTATAGCCTCCAAACCCTAGCTTCTCTACACTAAATGGCCGGCCATGTAAGGCCTTATGATGGGCCATTTCGGGCTTTTACATTACATGCCCATTTACAACTAAAAACATGTACAAACTAGCTATTTAACGTATACACTTTTTCGTACATCTTCGAGTGACCGAAACTTCATTGTTAGATGGAATTTCGTATCTCTAACAAAACGTTTTTAATGGCTTAAAAAGTATTATAAACATTTTTTTCTTATAGCTGATCACGTGGCCTATTGTTAGTTTTTTTTACGTTTTTAGTTATCTTAATCGAAAAGCTTTTATCCTTTAGTGTCAAATCATTCAAGCTTTTTTACTATTTAACATTTTTATAGCTTATTTGTGTAGTAAAATAGCTTATCTAAAGCTTTTTGTTTCTGGGCTTGTTTTGTTTGTTTTCGTTTTAAACTCATTCGAAAACACCAAGAATGTTTTGTAGTTTACTTGAGTAGTATAATAGCTTATTAGGTCTTTATTCGTGGCTTATTGGTCTTAAAAACTACTTATTTAAGTTTTTTATTAGCTTATTGGGCCACGACTTTATATTCAAGCTACAAGGTTTTGGAGCTTATCTGTGGTATTAGCAGCTTATTTTTCTTTATTTTTATGTTTTTACTTATTTTTAAAACAAAAAGCTTCATACTTTCATTGTCTAACATAAGTAGCTTATTTGTTACGTTCTTTTCGTAGATTAATCTCGTGGTAAACAAGCTTATTTTGAGCTTCTTTGAGTTTATCCAGTCGTGCTTGAACTAAGCAAAAGGACAAGAAACACCATTCCTATAATATTGGATCTGTGTTGATTTGTTTGAGGTCAAGACAAAATTTCAAGTACTAGCAAAAAGACAAAAAATACGAGTGATTTATAAACATCTTAAAGCTAGGTGATTTATACACATCTTAAAGATAGGCGATTTATACACATCTTAAAGTTAGGCGATTTATACCATTTAGAGCTAGGCGATTTATACTTGCTTTTGAGCTAGGCGATTTATACCATAGAAAAGCTGTAACACCCCCATTTTTATATATCTCAGCGGAAGGGTCATTTGGGGTGCTACGTCATAATATAACAACTCAAGCATAGTAAATGACTCGAAAAGAGATGTTTTTAAATACATTCATTCGAAATAAAAGTTACATCATAGGTCCCAAATTGTTTCATAATTCATACAACATTTTTGCAAATCATATTCGAATAACTTTTATTTAATGGGCCTTCAAAACATTTAGGGTTCCATAAGCGATAACCAAAATTTCCATCGCCGAATTACCTTTAAGGACCTGAGATAAAACATGCTAAAATGTCAACAATAATGTTGAGTGAATCGATAGAGTTTATATATATAAACAATACAATTTCCGAACACAAGTATCATTTCTCAATATTCATCAGGATATAACGATGTGGCCAAACAAAGTTATATCGGGGGATTATTTATAAGTAAGAGAGAATTTAGTGTAGCTAGAACTCCTCAACAAAATGGAGAGTAGCTGAGAGGAAAAATAGAACACTAATTGAGGCTGCTAGGACAATGCTAGCTGATTCTAAGCTACCTACTACTTTTTGGGCTGAAGCAGTTAATACTGCTTGCTATGTGCAAAATAGGTATTATGTAACATATTGCATCCTAACAAGACCCCTTATGAACTTTTTCTTGGTAGGAAAACCAGCTGTGTTAGGGACAACCCATCTGGGTGTTCCCCTAGTTTCATTCTCATACCATAGTTCACTTAGGCACAGTTTGATGGTATGGTGATGAAGGAGTCTTTATTGGGTACTTCAATTAATAGTAATGCCATTTAGAGTATTACAACAGTAGAACTACGGATAGTTGAAGAGAAACCTGCCATGTCCAGTTAGTGCAATACACCTAATTATTACAAGAAGTGGACCAAAATGGCTTTTTGATACGATTTGCTAAAAAAGTCAATGAATTATAAGCCAAGGTTGTTGTAGGTATCTGTCTAATGGTAATTGCAGGGTACAAAGCATGTGATGATGCAAGTAAAGCTAGAATGGAGATAGTATCTGGAAAAGATTACATTCTGCTACCATTATGGACTACTGATCCACCATTCTCTTAAAGTTTAAAGAGTTCTCCTAATGCTGGATTCAAACATTCAGGAGATGATGAAAAGAAGGTTACTGAAGAACCAGGAGAAGAAGGTGGTGATTCAAGTAAAGATAGTGAATGTAGTAATCAAGAAAAGGAAGATAATGTAAACAACACTAACAATGTTAATGCTGCTAGCACAAATGAAGTTAATGCTATTGGTGAAAAATCAAGAATTAAACTTCCAGATGATCTAAATATGCCTGCTTTGGAAGATATTGTATATTCAGATGATGATGAAGATGTTGGTGCAGAGGCTGACATAAACAATTTAGATGCATTTATACCTGTCAGTCCTATTCCAACTACAAGATTACACCAAGATCATCCAGTTGAACAAATTATTAGAGACTTGAATTCAACACCTCAAACAAGAATAATGACAAAGAGTTTGGAAAACCATGGTTTGTTTAGTTCAGTTCAGCAAAGAACAAACCATAAAGACTTTCAAAACTGCTTGTTTTCTTGCTTTTTATCACAAGAAGAACTCAAAAAGGTAATTCATGCAATGAAGGATCCAAGATGGATAGAGGCTATGCAGGAAGAGCTTCTATAATTCAAATTACAAGAAGTTTGGATCTTGGTAGATTTACCAAATGGCAAAAGTCCCATAGGCACTAAATGGGTCTTCAAGAATAAAAAGGATAAAAGAGGAATTGTGATTAAAAATAAAGCAAGATTGGTTGCTCAATGGTACACACAAGAAGAAGGGATTGATTATGATGAAGTATTTGCCCCTGTTGCAAGAATTGAAGCAATTAGGCTATTTTTAGCTTTTGCCTTATTAAAAGACTTTGTGGTGTACCAGATGGATGTCAAGAGTGCTTTTCTTTATGGTAAGATTGAAGAGGAAGTCTATGTTTGTC
>BQNB010152081.1:0-15819 GCA_026074375.1 Tanacetum coccineum | reverse complement strand
TAAAAACAACGCATTTCGACACGTCCGTTCATAGTCCATATTAAATCTAGAACAGTTTATGACAGGGAAGTTTATTTCTTTAATATTTTAAGACTAACTAAACATATTTTTACATCCGTTAAAAATACAAGAACATTCGGGTCACGTTTTAATCACAAACTAAGGTCGTTAGACAACTTGACAAGAGACAAATTCACTGAGGATCCCTCCTAGGATCCAATATGCAACCGGCCACCACAAGGGAACAAGAAGGCTTATTTTTAGCTTATGTATCTTATGCATGCACCTTATTTTGTCCCATTTCATTTCAAACACACACATTTCACCCAAAAACACACACTAGAAAAATCTTTTCTCTCTTCTTTTCTTCTTGCTCTCGTCTGGACATAAAACCGACACAAAACATATCATTTTTCCATTTTTGATCAAGAACATGAAGGTTTAAGTTCATCCGGGTTGATTCTATTGGTGTTTTGGTATATAAAAACAACATAAGGGTTGTTTGTCTAAGCTTAATCCTCTTCAAAACCCTCTTTTGTAAGTTATTTTCTTTCAATAATCTTTGTACTTTTGAATGTCTAATGATGCATAGATGTTAGTTGTACAATGTGTGTTCTAAAAATCAAAAGCTAAAATTTGCCAAATAAAACTTTAAGGGTGCGTTTGGGTTCGAAGTCAAGGGAAAGGAAACAAGGAAAAAGCCATTTTAATATTTTGGTTGTGATGGTTGAATAACATTTTTGTACATAATAGCTTATTTCTATTTCGGCTTAAAAATAAGCTTTTGAAAAGCTTAATATAGCTTTTTGTGGGCTTATTAGTTCTCGGAAACAATAAGGAATAAAAGACTAGTGGTTTTGGTTATTTACTACTTTTGTCCTATTTTTATAGCTTATTTTAGTAGCTTATTTCAAGAACTAAAAGTACTTGTAGCTTAATAGCTTATTTATAAGCTATACATATTGATTTTAGGCTTATAAAACCCACGGCCCAAAAAGGGACAATAAGCCGTGGCTTATTGTTGACCCTTTTTGTGGTTTAGCTTATTTCCATAGCTTTTTGGTTGGTTTATTTGTTAGCCTTAAAATATGAAGACTTATACGGAATTACATTAGTTTATTATTAGTCGGATACGCAAGGACTAGAAATGTCATTATAGGATAGTTAGGCGTGTCATAGGCTATATATATCCCCTCCTTACTTCCAAGGAGGGGTGAGGATAATCATTTGTATTTTATAAAGTGTGTGTGTTTCTCTCTCTAGAAAACACACACATCTTTCCTTTCTCTCTCTACCTTTCTCTCTCTACATCAATAATATGGCTTTCTATTTCTTTTATCCTCCTCGACCTCCAGATCGTGTGTTTTAGGCTAGAAACTTTAAGGGTAACAATTGGTATTTCGTAATCATCCTCGAGACCCTCCTATCGTGTGTTTTAGGCTAGAAACTTTAAGGGTAATAATTGGCATCAGAGCCTAGGAGCGTTTTGTGTTTGTGGTTTGCTTATTTGATGGTGTTCGCGGCTTATTAAGCCATTTTGAGGCTTATTTTTAAGCCAAAACCCACGGCTTGGGTTGGTTGGTGATTATTTTGTACAAAAGCTTGAATCTTTCTACTCTCTAATGGTTCTAGCTCATTTGTACAAATGATTTATGGTTTTTTTAAAGCTTATTTCGAAAGATCTTTGGTTCTTTTAAAGCTTTTTACACAAAATCTTGATCCGAAATTTTTTGTGTTAAAAACCATAAAGTTTGTGTTTTTATGCTTGATATTGCCTTGGAATCCCTAGTTGTACAAGAAAAATCGAGCAAAAACGTCAAAAAATGTGTCTTTTTCATGTTTCAAAAAGTGTACTTTTTACACTAGGAGAATTATACACAAAAAGTACACTAGGTGAATTATAGACTTGGTTAGGCGATTTATACGTTGGTCAGGCGAATTATACGTATAACAGGCGAATTATACACACAGGCGAATTATACGCACAGGTGACTTATACGCTTTTGCTTGGGTGATTTATACACTTTTGAGATCCGATTTATGCCAAAATTGGAGACGATTTATACCCTAATTTTGCCAAGAACCAAACTTAAACACCTTCCTCAACACCAAAGCAAGCACAACACTTAATGCTAAAACAATCATTAAAGATTCACTAAAATGTCAAAACGGCTATAGATTTAGACTTTAATGTCAAGTGATCACGGAGTTGATTTGGTATCCCTCATTTGAGATTGAAGTGGGTTTCACGAAGGCGCTACTTATTTCTTCATCGAGACTTCCTTCTACTTTCTACCCCTTTTCTTCAAACCCAATCTATCGATTGATGACTTGCTTGAACGTATACAGCACTTTTGAATCATCGATTTCATTCGACCAAAAATTGGAAGATGATTATACCCTAATTTTGCCCAAGAACAAACTTAAACACCTTCCACAACACCAAAGCAAACACAACACTTAATGCTAAAACGATCATTAAGATTCACTAAAACGTCAAAACGGCTATGGATTTGAATTTATGTCATGTGTTCACAGATGTTGATCTTGGTATCCCTTATTTTAGATTGAAGTGGGTTTCACCATGGCGTCTACTTATTTCAACATCGAGACTTCCTTCTACTCTTACTCTTTTCTTTACAACCTCTCTATCGATGATGCTGCTTAAACATAAAAAATTTATGATTATGACTTGGATTATTAGTATCAGTAGTCGGGGTGGTTTGGTTTGAAGACTGGATATCTAATCAACTTATAGGAGTTACATTTGTAAATTGCTCAGTGTCACATGCAGAAGCAGGCCGATGTGGAATAATTTCAAGAGGTTTTGTACTTCTGCATATACTTTGTAATTGGATGTATAGTGGTACTTAGTGACTTTCTTCTGTACCGTTCTTCAATCAACAACAGTGCAAGCTTAAGTAACAAATTTGGGGAATCTTACTTTATTTTCAAGTTTGGTATATCGGATTTACTTTACCAAGTGGTCATAACAATAGCCGACAGAATACGAGGTTGGTAAGTTAGCCAGAGAAGTTTAAAGGTTGAGATGTAATTAGCAATTCTCACGGGATATTTGAAGCTACAGAACGTCAATGATACCTCACAGTCTCAGCAAAATCTTTCAAAATCCTTCAATGTCATTCATAATTTTTCAAGATGTTTGCTTAAGACAAGAACTTCTCGAGTATATGGTCGTACACGTCAATGATGCTTTCGAGAGTTCGAAACCATCATGGGGGAATACGTGTACTTTGATACTTTGATGTATTTAGGTCAACTTCCAGGGGGAAGTAGTATATACTACATTTACTTGTTGCTGATCTCTTGCATGTTCCCGAACGGATATTACACGAGCCAAATGTCATGATACAATATAGAAGCAGGTATTAGTTGATGTAAGATGTACACATGTGAAGGATGACTTCGTAAAAATGTAAGGATGACTCTTTAAATGTCAATTGCTCACACTCGGGACTTGGTTGACTTTGGTGTAGCAATTCACATCTGCACTATTCTGGAGAAAGAAAAGTGCATTTCCAGATCTTAATTGATTTTGGAGCTACGGTTTTGACTTCAGTAACAGTGATAAAGTATGTAATTGAGGTATTGGATGATTCTTCTACAAAATTCCATTGTGCACTTCAAATGTCAATCTTAGAAGAGTTTCAGAATCTGCTCAAGATACGGATGTTGGTTTGGGGGAAGCTGATTCAGAAACTTCGCCAAAAAGAAGTCTATGGAGAAAGCTTTTCAATACATGTTGCATGAATTGGGGGGAAGTTAATCCAACTCATGAAAACTATAATGGTTCCAGAACAAGTAAAGACACATAAGATCCAAGCTGGAGTACAAGTATCAAGACTAGAAGACAAATATGTCATCTTTAGCATTGGAAGCGCCTTGGATGTCATTATATTTATTTGTATTGTATACTTGTTTGAAACATTGTAAGTAATTCCATATGTCTACATATTGGAGGAAGTTTGTTAGCCTTAAAATATGAAGACTTATACGAAATTACATTAGTTTATTATTAGTCGGATACGCAAGGACTAGAAATGTCATTATAGGATAGTTAGGTGTGTCATAGGCTATATATATCCCCTCCTTACTTCCAAGGAGGGGTGATGATAATCATTTGTATTTTATAAAGTGTGTGTGTTTCTCTCTCTAGAAAACACACACATCTTTCCTTTCTCTCTCTACCTTTCTCTCTCTACATCAATAATATGGCTTTTTATTTCTTTTATCCTCCCCGACCTCCGGATCGTGTGTTTTAGGCTAGAATCTTTAAGGGGAACATTATTTGTATACTAGAAATACTTATTCGTGTATTTTATAACTCGTTGTTCGATTTCGGACTTGGTATATTTACAGAAGTGTTTGTTTTGATTTTGTTGGGCTTTCTACATGCCACGCGGCCCAACATATGGTCCCATATAAGCTTTTGCTATCTCATTGATAGTCCTTTCGCTTCAGCTTATTTTCATACTTAATCATAGTTCTTATTTAAATTAATAGTTTTGGGCTTTTTACTATTATTTGGACCTTCGTTAGTTGGATATTGGGCTAATTGGGATTAAAAACTAAAGTTAAGGATTTTGGACTATAATTGAAATCTAGTGAACTTAAGCGTTTTAAACGGATTTTTGATCGATTTATACTTTAATAAGCTAGAATGGTTAGAATAGTCGTTTGGAAAACACGTTTTGATAAAACGTCACGTAAACGTAGATTTTGGCATTTTGTTAGAAATTGTTGATTTGAGAAAAGTGTTTGAAAATATGGTTTAAAACCTTAGAAAGCTTTTATAAACAAACGTGTCATGCCAAAATTTTATAAAAAACTATACTTAGAAATCTTTCACAAAAATCTTACTTTTTCAAAATCCGACAAAAAGACGAAATAATAAAATATTATTATTTTAATAAATCGACTAAAAGACGAAAAATATATTATATAATTTTATAAAATTTAAAACTTTTACCATTCAACTTGTGTATTTAAAACGTGTTAATACTCATACTATAAACATTTAATATAGAAAACTTGGGGTTACCGGGAAGATTGTTGAAATATATTCAAATGATGGCTTATCGCTTATTTATTTACTTATTTCTTATGTATTACTTCTTATTCATTTCACTTGCCTATTTCTTAAATCAATATGAGTACATAATATCTAATATATATAACTACATTGGTATATTCTTTTTTAGTCCTACTTGTCGACCATCACACAACCAATAAAACTAAAAAACAATTATACAACACACATTTGAGACTCTTATGCATCAACCCTAAACATACATTTAAAACATATTTTTGAATCGGACCATTAATGGATTAGGTCATGTCTAGTGCAAATATTATGATATTTAATCTACACAGTATCGTTTGTTTTGTTGAAAACAAACACGTAACTTGTAATACATAGCGTAAAATGTACAAGTTACTCGTAATCATATTTTGTATCAATACACATCAACACATCTCCACGTCTTGAGTCCTCGTATGTTACAACACAAGTTCGTACATGTTTGTTATGTTGCATTATGATCAAACATCATTTAACATTTTGCATTCACAAGTATTTTTATACAAATGCATCACTTTTAGTTTGACAAACATTCAACTAGACTTTTTACATCATTGATGTGTCGTTGTGTGGTGTATATTTTTGATGTTTCAAGTTTTAAATTTATATTTTGCCAACTTAACCAAAAACAACACTTTAACGGGCAGTGTATCCGGTCGGTGGTATATTCGTGGTAAGTAGGGTGTTGAACACTTGAAGCGAGGTTAAATCTCTCAATTTATTTATATTTTGGTTATCTAATCTAGGTTTATTATAATCTAAGTCAAACCTATGCTAATCCTATGTTAGTTCTAATCCTAATTCTAACTGGTAAAAGGGGGGGTTTTAGCCTAAGAGATTGCGCGGGTTTGTTGGTGACTACAATCAATTCAAGACACTTTAATCCACGCAAGCTTGATTCGTTCCGAACACACACATAAGTATATATAAGGACGAGATCGATTATAGTATATAGTATAAGTATTCCAAAAGGTTCTAGAAAATTACTTTTAAACCAAAGTTAATTACAAAAACCATACCGGTCGTTTCTATCCTTCAACGAAGCGTGAATTGAGAATCGGTAAGTTACGTGATACAGCGTGATTTCAAATAGTTTCAAAATTTGATTTGGTCTCTATAACTAGTAATGAAAACGTAAAAACATGAAAAAGCAAGTAAACAATTAAGAAATTTAATACATTTAAGGAATTAAACATAAAACGTTAACAGGAAATTAAAAATGCGACAAGTAAGCAAGTAAATCAAATTTTAACCCTAAAAACTCAATTTAATTCTAAAATCCTAAATGAACTAAAAATAAATTTGAAAAAAAGAAATTATATTTTTTTTTGATTTGATTTTATTTATTATGAATTAAAAAAAACTTTAATCTAAATTAAACATTAAAAATATTAAACTATTTATAAAAAATCTAGAAAAATTAATAAAAAAATTTAAGACTATAATTAAGTAAGAAAAAAAAACTAGCAAATATAGCCACGGATAAGCTGTAAAAATAAGCTAATAATCTTGATAAGCATAAAATGAATTAACACTTATAAACCAAAATATGCCCCAGCGTGTGGTCTAACAGAAAAGACCCAAGGGCACATATGGATTAAGGTAGTATGTGTTAAAGAGTTGGTGAGATTAAGGTAGGTCTCAGGTTTTCGAATCTAGACTATCCCTATACTCCCAACATTTTTTTTTTGTTAAACCCTTTTTACCAGCTACTTATAATGTCCTAAATTAAGCCTTTTGTGATGACACTTTTTTCAGAAACCAAAAAATAAGCCAGAAATAAATCTTATGCAAAGTGACAGATTGCTTAAACTAACTAAAAGAACCAAAGCCTAAACTGTTATGCAACTATTTAAGACTAATAAGCACTTGTAATGCGCAAATAAGCTGAAAACAGATATTAAAGCTAACCTAATAACACTAAGAACTATGAATAAGCAAAAAGATATAAGCTAGAAACACTTAAAAGCAAAGAAGAACAAGTGACTCAAAGACATGACTCAAAGGACTAAGATCAATATTTAAGCTAAAATTTAGGACACACAAGCTCTCAACATAAGCTAAAACTAAAAACAGATTAAAACCTTTAAGCTAATAAAACAAATAAATGAGATTTAAGCAAACTTGTTAAAGAAATAAGCTAAAAAGGCAGTAGAAAGTGACAGACTTAACTAATTTCTTTTGGCTTATTGAAAATTAAGACAGATTAAAAACTTAATTATAAGACTCAATAAGCTAATTGAAAACTAAAACTCAAAAACAGCTTAAGACTTTGACCCTAAGGACACAAATAAGCTGAGCATATGCAAACAAACCCTAAAAAATAAGCAAGAAAAGCAAAGTGAAAAATGATAGCTACACAACTTTTATTTTTGCCCTTTTTGATGTTTAAATGACTACTTGCAGCCCTAAATTTAAGCTAGACTAAGTTGTTTTAAAACCTTAAAATGTACAAACAGATTAAGCTTGATACCTAATGCGCTTATACTATCAGTTTCAGATCCTAAAACATGCTTAATCTATCCTAAAGATGCTATTGAAAATTAGACTTTTAACCTTTGAAAATGAGACTTAAGAAACTTAGACAGAATTTGACTTAAAACAAAGGACAATTACATACTTTAATCAACTAAATTCTACTGCATTTTGAGCCTAAAACAAGCAAGAAAACAGCCCCTATAAGAACTTAATCAAAATCTAACAAAATAAGCCTGGTTATCAAACTAGAAAACCACAGATTCAAACCATGGATTCTTTGAACCTTAAACTTTAGTTTTAAACTTTAAAAACTAAAACAAACTGACTTTTAGGCTTAATTTCAGGTTATCAAAACTGACTTAAAGGCCAAAAACAAACCAGCAGTACTAACTCAGGTTAATACTGCTAGTGCTAAACACCCCTTAAGTTTTTATGAAAACCATTTTAAGCTTAAAAAACTATTAAACTAAGCTATGAATTTCAAAGACAGATGAAAATCTAAGCCATTAAGAGACAAAAAAGAAATATACTTACTCAAAAAGCAAAAGCACAAGGGCAATAAGCTAAGCTTTATTGGCAGAATTAGACTACGAAATAAGCAATTTGATTCAAAACAAAAGTACATTAATCCTAATGATTAAAACTTAATATTTAAGACAAAATTAGCTAAACAAAGACTTAATAAGCAGCCAATAAGCATTGATTAGCAATAAGCAAAACAATAAGCAAAAATAGTAAAAATTTAAGTAAGCTAAAAGAGTAAGGATAGTGTACCTTGATCCCAGCTAAACAGGGATCTGAATTGCTCTTAAGAGCTCAAATCTACAAGCTCTAGTTTGTTTGCACAAGCTAGTAAGGTCCAATAAGCCCATCCAAATCTGGCTTATCTTCCAACATAAGCTGAGGTATTTTGAGGGGTGGAATGGCTTATACAGTTAAGCTTTTAGCAAAGCTTAAATAAATAAACAGTGACTTTAAGAGAGCTTATTAGAGCTTATTAGGTTATATCCAAACACATGATTAACAAAATTTCTTAAAGTGAAAACAGAATTAAAAGGCACAATTTAAATGAACTGAAATTTTTATTAAAATTCAAACGTTTACAAGCTTTTAAAATAAGAAATACATTAAAATAAGGCAATAAGCTAAAAAATTACAATAATAAGATACTAAACTAGATTAAGCTAGATAATTTCAGCTGTGTGTGAGGAGCCCTCCTTTTATAGCCTTCAGAGGAAGGATCCAGAAGCATAAACTCTTCCATAACTTTTAATCTTGTCCCTTCAATCCAAACCGCCTCTATTTCATTAATCTTACACCCTTGGATTATGTGCACGCCACATCCTCCAATAGGATATCCTCGGATTGCCAGTGTGGCTTAGTGATTGTCAGAGGGTGTTAGGAATAAGCTTTCTAGAAGGTCAGGAGTGAGCGTGTGATGGGTGAATGAATGTTTACCATGGTTAGTTGTTTCTGTTGTAAAACGAGGGAGGGAAAACGAAGGTCAACAGTAACTTTGACCAATTTTTATATATCAAACTTTGACCCGGGTAATGGATTTGGATTTGGGATTTGACTTTGTCTTGGGCTAGGAATTGGATCAATAGTATTATAGTTTTGGACTTGTTTGATTTTAAGTAAGGCTAAGGTGTAAATGGGCTGACCCGGCCCATTAAGTTGGTACGGGTTTGGCCCATTTAAGATGGTTACGGATTTGGCTTCGTTTTTCCGTGCTCATTCCATTCCCGTGCTCGGTTTTGTCCGATTTGCCTTTTTTTGTCCTTTTTGTGATATATCCATACCTGCAAGACACAATTCATGAAATACACATATACAATGCATTTTTCTTGTATTTTTGGTTATTATTGGTCTTTTTAGCTTGTTTTATTAGGTAAAAGGTATGTGTATTTAAGCACATACCAAAATCCCCCATACTAAGCTATTGTCGTGTCCTCACGCAATGTCATAAACACACTTAGAAAACCAAAAATTTCCACCCCCTTAGACTAATTACCTCGATAAGTAGCTAAGTGTTCATTTAAGGGAATTAAGAAATCACTAGTTTTGAGAAGCTCCCCGTTTTACCATTTTTATGCATTTATTATTATCATTCATTCATATCATAACTTCACGGAACAAGAAACACTAAAAGGATAAATTCATCGTCCTTGATCTTTCACCCGCCCCAAACCAAGCTTAAAAATGAAATCGCTTGTTATACAAGTTAAAATGCTAACACTACTCATAAAAGCTAATTGTGTATGCATAGCTACTTTCTGCTCCCTTATTTCCTAAATCCTCTAAGAATTTTATTATTATTATTGGTGACAAATAAATTAATGTTAAAGAGACGATATGGTGAGAATAAGGTCCACATTAAGGTTCTAATTTCGCATGATTTAGGGGTTATCCTATTTAGATAACCCCAGAGTCGAAATTTAGCTTTATTATTATTATTGCAACATTATTAAACCTCGGTCCTTTAAACAACTGCAACATCGGTATGCGAGCCGACATGGTTAGGTGTATTTTTTCGACCTCGGTGATCCTTTGACCTGTTTAGAGGCTGCAACATCGGTTGTGAGGCCGGCAAGATGCAGCAAACTTTTATCAGTCTCGGATTATTACTATGTGCCTTATTTAGAAGACTGCAACATCGGTTGTGAGCCGGCAAGATGCAGTAAACTTTTATCAGCCCACAGTTTTTATTATTATTATTACCTCCACCCTTTAAACGACTACCACATCGGTTGTGAGCCGGCAAGAGGTAGTGGTCTTATTTCGGCTTCGGTTTTATTTCTAACTTATTAGTGTATTATCTAGCCAATTTTCCTAGTACTGTAGTCTTTTAAACTTACTAATAAAACTGTTGCGAGCACGTTAGGAATCGGTATCCTATTTCCACACAACAAACCAATGATAAAAACCGCGATGTGTTCATTCTTTTCCAGAAGAAATCTTTCGAAGTGATTTAATTAAGAATCGCAAAAAACTAAAAGCAAACCTTTATTTATTCAACAATTACTATAACTTTTATTAAGCTGATAGGAGCAAAAAAAGCCAATTAACCTCTATGAGCCAAAATGAGATCCAATTCTCTATGTTTAGCCATCTAACTTATATAAAAACTCTTTCCCTTTTTTGTTCTTTGAAAATTTAAAATCTTATATAAAAGTTCGCCAATTGCTTAGTCTAATATAAACATGGCTTGCATTTTTAAAAGTCTATAATAGAAAACATGCAAATTCTTGGCTCTTATAAAAGCTAGAATTCGCGTTTTAAAGCTCTCTTGTATTAAAAAAACTAGAAAAAGTAAAGTTTATATTAGTTAAGGGACATGCCTAGTAGCTCTAACGCTTCAGATCGAGCTCCAAAATTTATTCTTATTCTACCCGCAAGAAAGTCAAACATTATGACAAAACAACTTATTTTATTTTTGGGAAAATTTTAATTTTTGGACTTATAATTACATAATATTTTTGTATTTTTTTAATTGTTTGCGTGGTAAAAAAACAATGACTGCAGGCACAATCAAATCGATAGATTCCCCCCCCCCCATACTAGAACTAAACATTATCCTCAATGTTTTAAGAAGGGTCTCTACGTAAATCTAAAGCCGTTTATTAAGTATGCTCAAAGATAAACGTTAGTCGATAAGATTTAGGATATTGGATTCCCATAATCATGCTAAGGATTGAAGCTCGAGTGAAAGAAGGACAAAACCACAAGCACGAAAGTCTTCATAATCCAGGGCAATCCTGGACATACAACACAAACCATGAAACACGAGAAAGAAAGAGGAGAACCTCCTCACGTCACACTTATTCATTACTACTATTATAATTATATTAGGATAAGCATGGGTTGCCACCCACAAAGCGCTTGTTTATTAATGAGTCACTAAGCTTGACTCGTCCCCAAATTTAGTTATCCATAGGGAAGGTTTGAAGATCTGGGACAACCATAGGTGGTATGTCTCCTCCAAAGTAATGTTTGAGTCTATGACCTTTCACCTTAAAGTTTGGTCCATCGGTTTGAGATAACTCGATGGTACCATAAGGGAAAACTTTAGCAATGGTGAACGGTCCGGTCCAGCGGGTTTGAGCTTGCCCGAGAAAATCTTTAATAGCGAATTAAAGAGAAGAACTCGATCACCAACGTTGAAAACGCGGTTCTTAATCTTGGAGTCATGAATCTTCTTCATTTTTTCTTTATAGATTAAAGAGTTCTCGTAGGCTTGATCCCAGAGTTTATTTAATTCATTCATTTGAACTTTTCGGTGATCACCCACGGTCTTAAGGTCAATATTGCAATGTTTCAAGGCCCAATAGGCCTTGTATTCAAGTTCGATAGGAAGATGACAAGCCTTTCCGTACACTAACTTATATGGAGTGCACCCGATGGGTGTTTTGAAAGCGGTACGGAAGGCCCATAAAGCATTGTCTAACTTATCAGACCATGAAGCACGATTTTCGCCTTGGTCCTTTCCAAGATACGTTTCAAACCACGATTTGAAACCTCCACTTGTCCACTTGTTTCTGGATAATACGCGGTAGAAAGACGGTGAGTAACTCCATACTTAAGCATGACCTTTGCAAATTGGCCATTTCAAAAGTGAGTACCGCGATCACTAATTATAGCACGAGGAGTTCCAAATCAGGCGAAGAGAGATTTCAAAATTTTAACGACAACTCGGGCATCGTTAGTGGGGAGCACTTTTGCTTCAACCCATTTAGACAAGTAGTCAACGGCCACGAGAATGTACTTGTTCGAAAAGACAGGAATGGCCCCAGGAAATCGATGCCCATACGTCAAAGATCTCGCACACTTGAATTTCATTTTGGGACATTTAATCTTTTTGCGAGATTTTGCCTTGACGTTGACAAGCGTCACACCGTGTGACCAAGTCATGGGCATCTCGGTAAATAGTCGGCCAATAAAAACCGAAATCAAAGACTTTTTTAGCGGTGTAGTTGGCACCATGATGTCCCCCGGTGGGTCCATTATGGCAAGCCGTGAGGATATCAACGGCTTCTTGGCCGTAAACACATCGTCTAATCACTTGATCCGCACCAATTCTAAACAAGTAGGGGTCGTCCCAGAAATAATGCTTAACATCTTTAAAGAATTTTTTCTTTTGTTGGGACGACATCCCTTTCACAATAAAATTCCCCGCATGGTAGTTTGCAATGTCGGCAAACCATAGGGTACTAGAATCACCATGGTACTAGAATCACCATGAACAGATATCATGACCAATGTCTCGATAGTAAAAGTCCAGAAATCCAAAATACTCCACAATATCACTTCATATTATGATGAACAAGAAAATAAGCTAGGAGATAAGAATTGTAGAGAGAGAAACAAGAGAGAGAAAGTAGGGAGAAATGGGAGGATTACTTGCAAAATGAAATGTTTACAAATGAACCAACCACCTCACCTTCCTTGGTGAGGTGTATTTATACCTAAACTAAAAGGCTTACTTGCCTTTAGTATATCTAACAGCCCCGGCTTCGGGATACATAGGGTTTATTGAGCCTAAACACGTGACCGGGTTAGCATACATATAAGAGCATTTTACCATCTAGCCTATACAACGTAATATTAATATAATGACCGAGACCTAATATAAATTAATGAACGAACTTACAATCCATGTTCGACTCCAATTATTTTGAGGCAAACAATCTCCCCGAAGTGAGTTCATGTGACACTCCTATCAAGAGATCAATGAATTGCTTTTGTGTACGTTAAGCTCTTATGATCTTTGTCTTTGTCAACGTTGTAGGCTTGTTCCTTCATGCTTTGTGATCTTTGATCTTTAGCCTTTGTAATTGTCTTTTAACTTGTCTTTGCGTCTGAGATCTTTAATCTTTAACCTTTCTTATGATCATCTATGCCACCTTGCGATCATTGTTTCTTGTACCAACATGCTCATACTTTTGCATCATCTTGAAAGCTTGCTAACAATCTCCCTTGATAGACTTGATACATTAAAGGAAGGATCTTGTATAGCATGTTTGTTGTGGAAGTCTTTGTCTTTAATACATTAAGCTTTCATTATTCTTGAATCTCGATGCATATAGTATGTCTTTGTAGTTTAAGCAAGAGCAAGTGGAAATGAATCCGACTTCAGCTGGAATAAGGCATCACCATCTCCATCTTAATGTATCCTGAAATAAAACAGTTAGCAATAAAGCGTGTGACGAATATGGCTTTTGTATCATTCGTCCGGAATTTGGTTAATTAACCTTCAGTTTTGTAGGACCATTTTATAATATAAATATTGTACCTGTGATCAGGTAGATTCAAAGAACCTCCTTGACAGGGTTTCTAGCTCAAAGTGTTAGATCCTCTAACATGGATTGGATTAGATTTAACCATCTTGCTAGTTTCTCAATTACCGGAACGTCTCAAACTAGACAACACGGTAAAAAGTGAAATCAGATAGTTTTACTATCTTTTCTGATTAAGCCATTAAATCATTACCTGGAACAGTTTGGACTCACATGAATCGCACCATCGTTTTCTTTCATTGACACAAGTTTGATTCATAAGAAATCACGCAATTCACTCTACCAAGAGCTTGTTTGATGCTGGCTCATGCATGATTCCATCTTCATTGTGAGTAACATAATATCAAACTATGATTTCAGCACAAACACAAGAAAATGCGTAGGACTCTTGTTATCAAGCCTATGAAACTAATTTTGTTCATCAAGTGTAGTAAATGGAATGTTCTAATGAGATTTTATTTATGGATCTCTTGTGCCTAACACGATTAGTGCATTTTGGTTTTAGTAATCGGAGGCTGGAGTAGACTGCCACCTATTTAATATCAACTAACTCGGAGTGAGAAATTCAATAGAAGTTCATGTGTAAGCTCCCGTGATCAAATGAGACAAGTTTTTTAATTGAGAGAAACCCGAAATGCTGGGAAGGGTTGTGCAATGCATCACTAGGTCCATTAAGTCATCGTTCAATGCAGCAATCAACTTTGTGAATTCTGACAGCATATGTATTGACCCGGTTTCTGCCTAAGTTTGTGTGGAGGCTACTTTCTTTAGACCCTTTATCCATACATTTCTTTTAAATCTTCAACCCCTTCAATGCTTACCAAGGCGTCATTACTAACACCTTGTATTGTATTGTTCATGTGAACGCTTCAATCTTAGTTGGCATTCTTCCCTAATACACATTAATCTCAATCATAAACCTAAGAACGCTATTTCTAACTATGGAGTGACCTTGGGTAATCCCTTTGGTTCTGGTTGGATATAGATAAATACCTAACCTTAAACCTTATGACTTCAAAATGTCAAGAAATAGGGGGAAGATGTTGTATGGTAATGAGATCGTAACCATAAAACCATTTTCGAAGAGTATCAAACACTTTTATTTTGTAAATCACGTTGTTATTTTCAAGATCACATTTTAAATACATTTCTCCCCTTATATTCAATACTAATTCACTAGTTTATGAAAAACTGTTGTGAATAAAATTTTTCCTTCAAATACCATGAGAGAAAACTTTATACATTGCATGAAATTATATGGAACATAACTTGCTCCCCCTCGATTTTACATATGTTTGACACCAAAAACAATGATACCAAGTTGTAAAATGAATATAAAATTAAGGGTTAGCATTGTTGAGCACACAATTTTGAAAGATTATGAATTGTCATTGAAGAATTCTTGAAAAATTGTGCTCAACCACCTAATCATCTTATAACAATCAATCTATTTAATAGTCATTATTATTTCGTAGATGTTATTAAGACCTTATATAATGTGTTGAATACAAAAGAATTGCCATGTTATGATGTATCCAACAATCATTAAAACCTTGTTTTTCATAAAAACTCCCCCGCAAACTTTGACTCATTTAAAAAATGACACCAAATGTAGAATAATTGTCTTGTAAAACAATATGAGGGATGGAGTGTTGAACACACAATTTTGAAAGATTTTGAATCGTCATTGAGAAATTCTTGAAAAATTGTGTTCAACTTTTTGAAAAACCAAATGTTAGAAGACTTCTCTTCTAACGCTAAGGATAAGCGCACTTATGCGTACACTCTCCTTTGTCGTTCGGGTCCGAGTTGCATAAATGTTATCGATTCTAAGAGACATGTCGAGAAGAATATTTTTTGAAACATTTTCTGATTTTTTGATTTTGTATTTTCTTTTTGAAATTTTATATTTTTGTATTTGGTTTTATAAAAAATATTTACATG
>BQNB010152080.1:0-15819 GCA_026074375.1 Tanacetum coccineum | reverse complement strand
AGAGAGAAAGGAGTGTTTGAAATATGCAAAATAGTAATATCACACACAACATATGGTAACCAACACCCTCTCCATGTGTAGAGAGAGTTCTATTTATTGTCACATACCCTCTAGTAGGCGTATGGACTCTCTTTATGGGTCAAGCTTGGCTTGTGTTGGGCATTAGCCCCAAATATGGACAGTATCAACTTAAAGTCCAAGCCCGTTGAACCCGACTAGCCAATTACAATACAAGACCTAGTTTGACTTTGTAAGACCGATAACATTCTTGTTTGACTTAATATAATTAAGGCTAACAAAACCATTTAAATGAGATGTTTAAGAAACTATCCTCATATGTCTCTGGGGGCATTGGCGTGTTGTTAGACGCTAACATTTGCTTGTATAATTACTTGATTATTATAACATGTGCAAGTGGGAGCTGTTGGAGTATGCTCGTGTCATAATAACTAATTATATGGCTAGACACATATGAGTCTATGAGGTCACACACATATACACTGAGGTACGTATTTATTGCATTTACGATATATAAATAACATACGTAACTCGGGATCAATATTGGGCTTCTAATAACTAAGTAGTGTACTTAATTTATTGGACTTGAAAAGTTTAAGAAAGCCTACTAATACCCTCTTAGGGTGGCCAGCCATATGGAGTAGAAAAGGGGATAAGATCAAGTTAATTTTGGTTAAATAAATATGAGATATTCTCTCATTATTTGATTACAAATTCACCATAAATCCTCCCCTTCATTCTCTTATAAAAACACGACACACAAACATACACAGAGGCGTGTTTTTGTTTTTCTTGATCCAACTTTTGAATCTTGTTCATTCAAAGGGGTTTTACAAGGCTACGAGGTTAAGACTAGCATCTATTTGGTATACAAGGAAGTGTAGTGTGGATACATCATAGAGGTGATCTCCATTGATCACTTGGTTTCATTGGAAGTGTTGTGTTAAGGTAAAGGTCACCATTTGATTCTACCGATCACGCTACAAAGGTATTACTTTTCTTGTTTTAACTTTGATTGATCATATGATTCTATGGATCCGTTGACAGGTGCTTGTTCCGCTACGTTTAATATTTATTTATATGATAATCTTTTAATTCAGCGCCTATAGCAAGTTAATCATTCACAAAATTACATGTTTAAACAAGGCGTTGTTAAGCCAAGACTCGACAAAACATCTACTACTCGTACAAAACTCTACATCAAACTCTTTGTTTTGTTTTCTCGACACTTTCTCGACTTAAACATAAGCAGGATGACGGTCCGTACATTCCAACATAGTTTTTTGTTTTTTTCATTTTTCTATTTTGTTTCGATTCTTTTTCTTTTTTTTTCTTATTTTTTATATACACTTTTGCCTTGTCCTCATTAATTTGCTAAAATGAAATAAATAATACATGACTCAGGATTTATAATGGCATCCCTACACTTGAGTTTTTTAATAACTCAATAATAAATTAACTAATGAACCGAATTAAGAGGATCAACAAACATGGAGTACATTAACGCGCATGGAGGGTAATAAATAGACTTTTTTTGCCATTCTTCATAAAATAAAACTACCATGAATCCCAATCCTACTAAAACTGTATACACTACCAAATGACTCGACCTAGCAACTATGTAAATAAGAAAACAATTAACTAGAGTTAAACATATGTCATCACAATAATGTAGGATCTCAATATAGTATCATAACACACAAATGATTAGGGTTTTAGAGAGATAGATAGATAGATAGAGAGAGAGTGGGTGTATTCTAGTAAGATAAAATCATAAGCAAAATGAGAGCATATTAGATTAAGCACCAAAAATCACCAACCCACATCACCCTCCTTAGGGTTCCTTTTATAGGACAAAGACCGTTTACAAGCTTCCTAACTTGGGCGATGTGGCATGATTACAATACTTCTCATATCGTTTACGTACATAACATAATAAAGTATATAACGATCTAATACTATAAATAACCGAGAGTGACCGACACTTCATGCTTTCTAACAAATTATTTATTTTATATGCTTTATATAGTTTGTATTTCTAGCTTATGATTTCATACGTATTGTTATCTAAAAAAAGGAAACAAATTTTATGTTTTAGAATCTGATGTGTTTCCAACTCTCTTTTCCACTTATTTTTTATTAAATCATATTAAATACGTAAGCGATGTGTTGTTGTATAAACTGTGTCCAAATAGTTAGTTATACAAATATTACCATGTTTTGTGCTTGATGTATTGATCATCTGATCTTATATCTGAACTCATTAATGTGCGACTTACATTGCAAAGTTTTTTTCTTTCGCAAAGTTTACTTCCACTACGTAGATAAACTTTAGGTCTAATGCTACTACTTTAGGCTATCAAATATTAGTCTAGGATGGTATTATGTTCTGTAAATTTCATATGCTATTTCTGTGATTCTAAATTATAAGGCAATTTGTGAATAAAAAGAGTAATAATTTTTAAGTTTTCTTGGTATTTTGCAAGTGTTTGCCATTTTTGGTTTTGGTCCATACTTGGATCATTCGATGTAGTTTTGTTAACATGTTGCGTATAAGCCACGGTGATTAATTTATCTCCACTTCAGCAATTGACCTAAATGGAAGGGTCAATGGAGGAGTTGAAACAAAACCGATATGTGATAGTGTTACAAAACGTGACAGTGACGGTGTTAGTGGTAAGTCTGTTTCTTATTTGAAACGGAAAATTGCTATGTGTATTTTTTCATAGCAGTCAACATTCAGATCAACATAAAGCCAATGTCGTTGATAAAGTATACTTAATAAAGAGAGATGAGAAAGAAAAGGAGAATGTCGTAGAAGTATAGTTGATGAAAATTATTTTGCGATATCCTCTTTTTCTTTTCATCTCTCTCTGTATAAGTCTATTTTACTATTAGTCCTGGCTTTTTGTCGATTTGAATGTGAATTACTATCAGAAAATGATGTTCTTAATTTTCCTTTTCAAAACTAAGATACACTTATCACAATCGTCATCACTGTCATATCTTGCCATCATGTTAGATACAATCTAAAGACCCTTACCCGTGTGTTGGGCCGTTTCCTTAAGTGTTTAATTTATGTAATGTTTGATACTCTTTTTACTCGATATTAACAAGTCTATCAATGCAATTTAGTCATGGTTCATATGTTGCACCGCCTGTATACCTGATTATGTGCCTCTGATTTAAAAAGGCTGAAGCTTTTTAGATTTTAGCTTGCTTTTGATGTTGCTATTTATAAATGAAGATTTTAGAGAATGCATATATCTTATGTTCAAAATTGGTCATTTCATAAATGTTACAGTTATTAGTACATTTATTAATAAACTTTTTTTTACTTAGGCTATCCAAGAAATCTCAAATGGTTTTGAATGACGAGGACGGAAGAAATCGATATAGAGATTGTGTATAATGCTTGAGGGAAGAATCAATTTTGATCCATTTGGCGTTATAGGTAATTGTGCTACAATGATTCTAAAAATATTTTGGGTTAGTCACTAATTATTAAAAAATACTCCATTGAATTATACTTTTCGAAAGGAGTGTCTAACTGCCTTTAAAACTAAAAAACATAAATGATGCGGGTTAGGGCAACAAATGGAATCAGGTTTTCAGCTTAAGGTTCAGAAAATATCCGCCACGCCACTTCAAACGGAAGCTAAGCCACTAGAGCCCTACTAAGAGAAAGTCGGATGCGTTGAGTTATTGGAACATTTAGCAGCCAAATGTGTGTTCCTTTGACGCAGATTTGGGCAACAAATGGAACCAAGTTTTTAGCACGTGGTTCATAAACTTCAAAGATTTTAATGGCCATCATCTTATTCAGTATTTCTTGCTTTGATATTCCGCAATATATCTCTTTAACATTCAAGGTTTGAGGGAAAATAGTCCAGGCTTTGAGAGATCGGTGAGTTAGATGATGAGGGTGTTATGGATGATAAAAATATCAACGTCATTATCTATATCGATGATCTCTGGAAGCTTGGATTCTTTTTCCTCATGCACTGGAAGTTATGGAACTATATTTATCTTGCCTTACACTTAAGGTGGAAAATTGAATAATATCCGGGGATGCTTTTGTTCGCCCTCTATCTCGCTGCATTATCTAAGGATGCAAGTTCTTAAGGATAATTAGTTAGCCATAGTTTTTTTATAATAGATTCAATGTGTTTTATTTAAAATTTCAGATATTTATAGATGACATTTATAAGGCTTCCTATGTTATTTAATTTTTGCATCTTTCTAACATTGATTCAGTATCACAAATTTAAATAAATTGTAAAATTTTAACTTTGACGCCGAATATATATATCGGACAAAAATGATCAAATATCAGGCTCCACAGCAACGTGCGGCCGCCTAATATCTCGTCTATAATCCATTTATGACTTGATTTTATAGGCAAATAAATTATGGGTGAACTAGTTTATGCCCCAAAATTATATATTACTCTGTAATTGAAAACTTTGATAAAAATAAACATAAATTGTTAAATTTAACATAACGCGCGGGGGGCCTTAGAATAAAATATAGCCCATATGTTTGCGCTGGGTGTGTTGCTTGCTTTACCCGATCCCTTTCCTGATATACACTTCCTGATATTTGTGTCGTCTCTCACACACCTTCATTATCCATGGCATATCTGATCCGTACCTTACCCTCCGAATCAGTCCTTACCCGGTCCAGCAATAGAATTTATTCAATATTATATCACTGCTATAGTGATTTGCGAGTATATGAGTAGTAGAAGCTACATTAATCAGTTTATTATATTTTCTAAGTGACTGCTAATCTTTCTACTTTAGTGTTAGTGTTTTTGCATGATCACCATGTGGATTTCATTAATTTTGGGGGCTAGACGTTTATATACCCTCTCTTTAGATGGGGGTTGTTGTCATTTGGTTAAGTCACTAGACTAGACTAGACAAGTTGGATTTTAGGTTTGGAATTATTTTGTTTTTTGAATTGTTATTGTGCATTGTTGTTGTATGTTTGTTGTTTTTGGAATTAGGTTTAGGGTTTTTTGGATTGGATTTGTTCATACTGTTAGGGTGAACCTTTGGTGAATGAATTGTTAGAATAAGTAGTAATTAAGGGTTTTGGTTTGGCTTATTCCAATGCTTTGTTTGGTTACATTTTAGGTTGTTACGTTTTGGGGAATGTTCTAATGAATGCATTGTTAAAATGTTAGGGTAAAGCTTTGTTGTTGCCCTGTTTGATTGCATTTTGGGTTATTGCGTTTATGGAGAATGTTCTAATAAATGCATTGTTATCATAGATGAGGGATATTGTTTATGTTAGATATTGTGTTGAATAAGATTTATGACTTTTTGAAATTAGTTAATGGATTCTCTTATTTGAAATGAGGGCTATTGGGATTTCATTTATAACATTGTGTTAATAAGATTTAAGATTATTTGAATTTGGTTACTGTGGGTTGTTTGGGTAAATTAGGGTTGTATTAGGTTTTTTTATTTTTTTTTATGCATATTGTTTGGGTAAACTGATTTGAATTTTGTTAATGTGGATTGTTTGGGGCTGTTTAATGAGTGTTAGGCTTATTTGAATTTGGTTTATGCATATTTTTAGGGTTAATTAAAGCCGCATTATTTGATACTATGAGTAGTTGTTTGCGGAATATGTTGTGTGGTAGGTTTGGTTTTAAATGTTTTTTTTTGCACATTTTGTTTACGCTTTCAATGTATTGGAATTGCTTAGTTTTATTTGAGTTCGTTCTCGCAATTTTATTGGTCTCAAATTAGTTTCTGACTTTCTTCGTGTTTGGTTTAGTGATTTGCGTCGCGGCAGGGCAAGCTTGCTACACTTGCAGCCATTAGCAGGTATATCCTCTAAATATACTGAATCTGAAAGTTACGATTGTGTGTGGGTTGGGTGTTTGTTGACTATTCGCTTAATGCGTGTTGTGACGGCTCACATTTTCCTTGGCATTTTCTTTCTGCTTCAAAAAGTCAGTAGTTACGGATCTTTGTGACTTAGGCACGTGTACGGGTGCCGTCGTAGCGGGGTGCTAACCTGGCAGCCATGGCAGACATATCCTCAAAACGGACTAAATTTCAAAGTGTGGCAATTGTCTTTCTTAGTTGGCAGCCATTGTATTAAGTGTGGCAATTTTTTTGGTAGGCAATGAGGATTGTATTACTTTTGTGTTGCTGGAACATGATGGGTTTGAGTTAAAGCGGCTTGTATCTTGGTGGGGCATCACGACCAGATGAATGTTTGCAGCCATTGTGGGTTCGATACCCTTTTATCCGGTTACACACTTGCAAACGTTTTGACATTGTGACGAAGTATCAACTTATTTTCTGTCTTATGAAGTTATTTTGTTAGGATTTCATTTTATGTGACGACATTACGGAATTACCATAGTTTGTCATAGTCATATACGCAGGGACTAGAATAGGCATTATTGTAGAGTTGTGAGGCGTATGGGCTATAAATACCCCTTCATGGATGGGTTGACACTCTTGTAACATTTCCCATTTCCATTCTATTTTACACACATTTGTTTCTCTATCTACTCTCTCTCTAAACATGGCTATCTTGTGGTTTGAGTCTCCCCGACCACCGAATCTGTGATTCTTTAAAAATGTCAATTGGTATCAAGAGCCTTGGTTTCATTCTTGGGTCGGTTCGATTATTATGGTCTGTTGGTCTTAAGATATGTCACTTTTGTCATGTTTTTTTAAGATCTGTCACTTTTGTCATGCCTTTTTCTCGTGTTCCAATCAAATATTGTTGCATATTATTGTTTATATCCAAACAAAACTGTCCAAGGGCCTCATATTCTTTCTGGTTTCAATATATGGGTTTCTGGATCTGTTTATATGGTCTAATCATTAAAAGCTAGAAACTTTACATTACAAGTCATAAGTAACCTCAGTGTCATCTCATTTCTAGGCTTATTCTGGTGCTAATATGGTGCTTAACAGCTTATTTTCGAAGTCTTTCTCTGGGTTTTCGTATGAATGTTGTGGGTTGGTTTGTTTTTGGCTTTAAACTAGTCAAAGTTCTTAACAGCGGTTTGGAGAAGGTAGGACAACCCTGTTTTATTTTTTAGTCGTCTTTGTGCTAGAAAACAGAAAGTACCTGACAGTGGTTTGTCAGTGGTCCCAATATTTTGGCAGCGGTTTGGTATAAACCAAGGCAGTGGTTTTCTTAGACCTCTGCCACAACGGTTTGGCGTACAGGTTACAACGGTTTATACTTTTTCATGGTTTGCCTAAATGAAACTCTGCCCATTTGACAAGTCAACAACGGTTTTCTCAATCTGTTGACAGCGATTTGCCTAGAAACTGGCATCGGTTTAGTCAGGTTAAAAGGACAACGGTTTGCTTAATCTGTTGATAGCGGTTTGCTTTGAAAGTGGCAGTAGTTTGTGTAATCCCGCAACTCAAACCGAGTCAACTCGGTAATTACCGAGTTGACCGGGTCGACTCAACTGAGTCTATGCCAACCGAGTCTGGTCAAAGAGAAAGTCAACTAAAGAAGAAAGAATATAAGCAGACTCATTTCAAACCAAAGCAACTACATCAACCCATCATTACAATATCCACAATCAACCAAATCCAACAATTCTAAACCTATCCCTTTGTCACAATTATAATCCCACAACTCTACCTCCTCCAATTCTCAACTAGACTCGAAAAAGAAACATAAAAAGATAAATAATCTCAGATTGTTCAATATTTACGGAGATCTTAAAGATCTTAACTTCTTGAACACAACACATCATTGATCTATGAAAGGCATAACCATCTCTTTTATATCCGAATTTAAAAGAATGAATGATAACAAAATTTTTATATTCAACTTTTACTTTGTTCAAAAGACATACAAACGCAAAACATATACCTACCCGAGACCTTATTCAAAGATCTTGAAGCCATGAATACTTCATCTTCATTTCGAAAGCTTATGTGGTTCAAAAGTCTTAAACTTGCAAGCTGGTTCATTTTTGTTACAAGGCCAAGTGTTTGATTTGGGTGATGTGTTTTTATCACTTTGAGAAGTGGTGATTAATTTGTGTTTGTAGCTGATGGGAAGTGTGGTAGATCTGTTCTTGGGAGAAAACAGGTGATGGGGGCAGATGAAGTAAGCGATAATGGGTTACTAAAAATTAGGGATCAATTGTATTTATCTCACATGTCTGGGCTTGGATCGGGTAATAAAGATTGTTTTTGCAAACTAGGTTTGTTAACTAAACTAGGCCGAGACAAAATATGATTGGACCAAGTATTATTTAAGAGTTGGGCTGAGGCATAACTGTATCAGGATATTGTGTTGTGTAGCATACTGGGCTGGCAATATTATTTTTAGCATGAGCCATGATATGGGATTGATAATTAAGCTCAAGATCCGAAAAACTTTAGGCATAATTCTTATAATCTAAATTTTTGATCTTATGTGCTAAATATTTGGTGTTAGTAGTTGGTTAATGAGTATAATCGGGGTTTATAATGATAAAGTAACTTGTTTTTTAAGTGACGAGATCGGGATCAATTCTTTTAAAGAATCATTAGAACCTAAAGTTTAAAGGCTAGATTTGATATGTAAATTCTAAGTGACTACGGAATTGATTGGGTATCACTTATTTGAGATTGAAGTGGCATTTCACAAAGGCGTGTACTTATTTTATCTTAAAGTCGGGGTTGGTTGGATGCATGACTTTTAATGATAACTCGCTCAAGCTTAAGATTTAAGTTAAAGACTTGGTTTATCTAGTTTCCAGAAGTCTGGGGGATGATTGAAGACCTAGATAACTATCACTTAAAGGAGTTACGTTTTAGTACTCAGTGTCACACGCAGAAGACGATATGTATAGTTTCAAGAGGTGTTGTACTTCTTATGCCTCTTAGTTGAGAGTATAGAGTACTTAGAGATTTGATCACCATAAACTCTCTACACCATTCTTCCAACATTAGTGCAAGCTTAAGTCACAAGAACAGGGAATTCTACTTCAGCTTCAAGTTTGGTATATTGGATTTACTCCATCAGTGGTCACTTCAAATAACCTACAAATGGGTTGGTAAAAAGATAGCCAGAGAGAGTTTATGAGTAGAGATTTGATCAATAGTTGATTCTTACGGGATACATTTGAGCGAATTTCATTATTCTCACAAGATTTTAAGTATATGTGCGTACAATGTTTTGCTAATTCTGAGATATCAAAACCAGCAAGGGGGAAGGAGACATACATCTGAATGCACAACGAGCACACATGATAAACTTCATACCTTCTTCTTATTTTAGGTCATTCCAGGAAGACAAATGTCATAACCATAAAGAAAATCAGTGTTTTAACTCGTGGCTTTTGGTGTATTATTCCAACTACATGGGGGAAGAGATGTAAGAAATAATTTATGATGATAAAAGAGGTACAAAATGGTATGATGATTCCTCTAGATAATCAGTATTCTACAGAAAGAAAATGTGTTCATTCGGGACTTAGTTGACTTTGGTGTTATCATTTCAACTACATGCAGGGTTTAATTGTCTACATCAAGGACTTAGTTGACTTGGGTGTTAGAAGAAATATCATCATTATCCTGAAGTAAGTAATGTACACGTCCGGGACTTGATTAGCTTTGATGCTACGATTTCGACTTCATGAATGGGATAGAGTGTGTACTTTAAGTTTTTAGGCTTCATACAATAAGACGGGTTGCATCTCTTCAACTACATGGGGGAAGAGATATCTTGATACTTTTGGTATGCATTACTTGAGCTTCCAGTAGGAAGAAATGTGAGAAGAATTATTCAAGCGTGAGAAGATACGTTGCTGATCTATTTGATGATCCCCCGAATGGATAATCACTAAGCTTATTATTAAAGAAGCAACAACATTTAATGTGGGTATCCTACTAATTTTGTTATGCACTTAATCATTCTAAGCTTGTAAGAAAGCTTTGAAACAGCTCAAGGGAGGATTGCTAGTTCGAAGGGAAGCTTTGAAAGCTTCTAAATAAAGAATATGTGGCATGAATTAGAGGGAAGCTTGTAGGTCCTTGGTTTAGGATCTGACTAGCCTTTGTAAGACGATATATAACTTGGATAAATCCAAATCAACTATATGAGAGACACTGACTATGAATATCAAGTGTTAATGCGGAATCTTAACACAAGAGTAAAGAAGAAACGATAATACTAATTTGCTATAAAGCTCTATGCTTCTATTGATATTTCTCTAAAACGTACTTGTAACATTGTGCCTTAGGGTTCCTCTTATACACAAAGGAAAACCCTAATGGGCTTTTACAAACGTCAAAGGATAATACATATCCTTTCCTAAGATATCTCCTAAGATATCTCTAAGATAACTATTACTATTCTGTTACACAAACAGACTTAACTATAAACAGAACTAACTATTACTATCAGACTTAACTGTTATACTACCAGTATTAAGTCTGTTACAATCTATTTTCCCAACAATTATCCATATTTTAGTATTTTTAGTCCAATTTATAGTGTTTTCTAGGGTTATAAGATGTGTGTTTAAGCACACATCAACCACCCAAAGGAAGGTCAATCAAACCAGAATTATCTATAAAAGAGTTGCAGTTATCAGCATCCTGTCGAGAAAAAACAGAACCACTCCTTTCGTTTTGATTACGAACAACGTTCATGTCTCCAAAAATGATATATTTACCAGCGTGTTGGTGCATAAAATCACCAATTCTATTCCACAAAATAGCTTTAGCCAACGAGTCTAGAGGACCATAAATGTTTATCATATAACAATCACCAATCGTATTTCTCTAATGCCCTTTCATAACAATAAAAGCTTCATCACACCATATATCATCTTTAGTAAAGGAATTCGGATCCCATATAGAAATCAGGCCTCCCGATCTACTACGAGCCATACTACACGCAAAATCAAAATTATAATTACCCCACATGGATTTAAGAAGAAAGGTTTCAAGGCGCGTCATTTTGGATTCTTGAATACAGAGAAAATAAATGTTATGCTTGAAACAGAAGTCTTTAATCCAAACACGTTTTCTTCATTTCTTCGTACCATAACTATTAGTGGATAGAATGCTCATTTATCAGCTATATGCATGCCAATCCCGTTGATCATTCTTTTGAGAGTTTTTTACACCCTCTAACATCAAAACCCAAGGAATCTCCTACCTTAATAATATTTGATAATTCTTTAATAAGAGAAACTCCTTTTATGTATTTCTTTCGGTATCTAGAAAAAGAAGTAGATCACTTACTAGATGTTCTTTTCATATGTTTAAAACCTGGAGGCCGACTTAGGTCCGAGGAAACTGCAATTTCAGGAGATACTTTGTTGATGTCATCTTCCTGATCCATGTTCTCTTTGCTGATTGGATGTTGAATTTCGTTGCTTGCCAATTCGTTTATAGTTTCTTTCAAGTCATTCAAGTCGTTCAAATCGGCCAAGGAATTTTCGTCTACAGATTTCTCCACCTTTTCCATACCATTGACGTCTAAGTTGTCGGAGGAATCAAGTGTTACATCAACAATATTTATGTTTCATGTTCCTAACTCATGCACATGAACATCATAATTCACCCCGTATACTTCAACTAACACTCTTTCTGAAACAAAATTATGCGACTTAGTAGAACTATAAATCCTATCTGAACTCATTTTCGTCGATTCCTCACCTTCAAAAAACATGAATTTGCCAAACATATCCGCTAATTTCTTTTATGCATTTGATCCCCATGCACATAAAGGAAGACCACGAATCTCAATCCAGATCATACGTTCATCAACTTTAAAGGAAGGTGTAGTAGTTTTGATGCAAGAATAAATACTCTTTAAGTAAGCATTGGTTTGGAAGTTATCTGTTGATGAACTCAAGGGAATTGAATCCATATCCAAAGACCCCCCAACATGATGAATTTTCAATTCTGTAAAACCTTCATTCTTGCAGATCACATACATAATACTCATTGAGTTTACGTCTTTTAGCTTCACCAATAACACCATAGATGGGTCTTCAACATTAATGAGGTCTTGATCATCGAGGACTAAAGCTCGGATATTAGCATTTGTTGAAGAGGTATATACGGTAGGTTTTGCAATACCATTTGTTATAGAAGCAAACGAAGGAAGATCAGGGAACTTCTCTTTGTTCTTAAGAGGAATGTTATTAGGGTTAGGTTTAGGGTTTTTATCTTTTGTCGTGATGTTGTGGTTGAATTAGGATCTTAGCTGAGATTCTTTGAGAACGAGCAACCGATATATATAAATAACAGCTACTAATCCAAATATTCGACAACAATTTAACAAATTCAGTCTCATCTTTAATTCCTAAGAAATGAATGAAACCGAAACATTTACCTCCTTTTGATAATTTGTTTGCGATTAAAGTATCGACCAATCGTCTGTGAGATGCATAGATCTTCCACATGCCCTTTGCATCCACCGAGTTAGGTATATTGGATACATAAAAGGATGTCGCTATTTTTTTCACCTCTTTATAAATTGATAATCGATTTGTTTTCCATAGTTTTCTTGTTGTTACGAAATATCCATGTCCATCCACTTGAATCAGTGATGTTTTTAGGTTTAACCATGATTGAATCAGGTGAAGAAGATCAGAGATCCGAAAAAGAAGGAGTCGCCAAAGGTTTTCTTCTGGTGGTACATGATGTTCTTGGTTATCAGGTTGTACGATCGAAACCTTGTGGTTTATTCTTGTTTCCGATCGTCAAAACATAAGGGGAAGGGGAAAACAATTTAGGGTTGTAGGGAAAAACCGTTTAGGGTTGTAGGGAAAAATGATTTAGGAAAAAACAGTTTAGAGAAAAACATTAGAAAAATATCATCAGGATCAGGAAAAACGATTGGATTTGATCATTGTTTTGTGTGTAAAGGAGATTGGATTTATTTTTGGCACGATCACCAACGGTTTTATTCTTGTTTTCGATCGCCAATGGTTTTGATTTTGTGTGCGTTTTTTTGTTTCTTTCTATGATTTGTATTTGTAGAACATGTAGTTCCTATAAACATGTATTTTTTATATCACAATATGAATTTGAGAAATATGTGATTATTATGTTTTGATGTTGTCAAACTGTTACCTTATCTTCGAAGATTAGTTTTTGGCAAATGGGTAAAGTTGTCATTTGTTGTTTAAAAGGCTCTTTCATAAAAGAAAAATAAACATCTTCTCTTATAACACTTGTTCTGCACAACCATGCTATATCCAGAAGGTCACTTTGTTTGGATAGTAAAAAAAAGAAACACAACCTTACACTAGTAGTAATGAGACCAAACAAAGTGACCAAACCAGGCACATCAGCGCCACCTCAACTTTCTCTCTCTTAAACACATGCCAAACACCCTTAATGCAACCGGACATTTTTTTAAATTGAAATTTTGTTAATTAAATCAAAACATTACAATAATTAAAATAAAATTAAAAACAATACAATAAAAATTAAAACTTAAACTAATAATGTAAATTCCAACGCTCCTTGATATTTTTCTTCAGGAGCAACGCCGTCGATAGTTGTCTTCCAGTTAAATGGCCATGCGATTCGTTGTAGTACATGATGTCTTTCTCTTATTTTTTTTTCTTGTTGTAGTGCAAACATTTTTTCTTGCATTTCTAATTCCCGATCCTTTTGTGCAAGCCTCTGTTCTTCGAACTTTTCCACTTGTGCTAGCTTAAGTCTCTCTAATTCCGCTTCCTCTCGACGCCTCTGATCTTTCATTTCTAATTGCCACTCCTTGGTCCTTATATACTCAGAGGAGGCCTCTTTCCTTGACGAAAATAACGATGTTGCAACTTGAGTGAATTAGCTAAGCAACGCGTGAACAAGACTAGGATCCGCAGCCGCTGAAGATGCCGAATGAGCAGCGAAGGATGATCTCATTCTCTTAGCCTTATCTTGGCCTATTTGTCGAGTCTCTTGAACCTCTTCATCCCCTGAATCCGTTGCTTCGTCGTTCAGATCCAAACCAATATGGGCCGAGTCCGAAGTGCAATGTGAGGTAGTTTCTAATGTCCTTAAATTTTTAGACCCAAGATATTTGGTACTCAAATACTTTGGATATTAGATAGTGGTCCATTTCTTATGGTCCTTCAAAATCTTCCAACACTCAATAGTTAGGAAAGCCGAACAGTAATATGCACGATACTCTTTTTCTGCCATTTTATAAATAGTATTCCCACAAGATCCACTTTGGTTTCTACTTTTCGTGCTATTATACATCTCACAAAATTGACTAACCTTAAGATGAATCATATATTTCATTTGCATTTCACGAAATCGTAGCTTCTTTTTGTCGACCCCGTTTCCCTCTGAAAGTACTCGGTTGCTGTCGTCCAAAACTCGTTAGTCTTTTTACCATTTCCCTCTTTATTATTCTCGTAAGTGTTTATCCAAGTTTTACACAAAGCTAATTCTTCCTCAGGGTTCCATGGTTCATTAACGTCTTTGTCATTCTTCTTGGCCGGTTGACGTCTTTTCACATACTTCCGTTTGACGGGAGCAACCTCCTCGACGGGAGACTCGTCGGGAGATTCTTCTTTAACAGGCAGGATGGACGTTCCGAATGGTGACCAAATAACGGCTCAAACTCGTCCTCATCAAGATCTAACGGGTTAAGCGGAGAATAATGTTGAAAACATTGAGATGGGTTAGGGTTCGTTGGTGGTGACATGTGTGAACGATACCCGTATTGTTGATTAAACGCGTTGTGCATTTCTATTTATTATAGTTGGCTTAGAGGATAAAACACATTACTCACGTACATAGGTTGTGAATAATTTGAGTGGTATATGAAACCGGTGGGGTGGAAATTAATTGTAAGTGATTGGCTGTGTAACGTAGAATTGGGGTCGGTTGTTGTTGGAACGTTTTGTTGTTGTCGAGATTTTGGGGTTTTGGTTTTGGAATTTTTGGAAGACATTGTTGTTGTTGTTGAAGGCCGAGAAGAAAGTATATGAAATATGAAGAATGATGGGGATTTTTATATGAAAAAAAAGGTATTTAATTTTTTTTGAAAATCACAAACACCCCCCAACGGATACTATTTTGTTTTGTTCTCTTCCAATCATTGGTCCATAAGCCGACCGAAACATTTGAAAAATGAGGAGAGGGGATGCGTCTGGTTTGAACCTGTGTATGGAGGGGGACGCATTGGTCGATCCTAGACCGACCAAACCATCCATTGGGATTACTACTATTATCATATGTTATTATCTTCTCTCTCATCCACACCCTTTTTCTATCTTTCCACTTTGAATCTAAAGTGTCTCTACTCAATCAAATTATATTTTTGTAAGATCTGTTTATCTTATAGTTCCATGATTTATAGCTTTTGATACATTCGAAACTGTAACCGGTGTTGCTTCATCGGAGTAGGATCATCTTCACCGAAATAAGCTGCCGAAGAATATGACTTTTTTTCACTGATGAAATATGATTAGAATGACATAGTGTGAAGATCTTCAATTTCAATAATAGATTTAAGATGTTTTGAGTTTGCTTGTAATGCAATTATTAAATATATGGGAGGAAGCTTTTGCGGTTGTATTTTCTTTATGGAAAAGAAACATATCGCATTGTTTGTTTTGTAGGATCTGAAGAAGAAATTCTGAAAACATCATACAGAGAGATTAATGAATTTTCTTTTGCAATTTTTGTTTCAGAATATAAATAAATTCAAAAAAAGTATACTCATAATTATCAAATCAAATAATATTGTCTATAGTGATATCAAAATGTATACACATTCACATTCCAGTCATTAATCAAACTCATACTCATTGTAATTTTGAAGAACAAA
>BQNB010152079.1:792-15819 GCA_026074375.1 Tanacetum coccineum | reverse complement strand
TCTTCTTAAATTGAATATATCTGATCACAGGTCGATCCTCACGGATTTGAAGGTTACTCCAACCAAACTTGGGCGAATGATAAAGCCACATTCGCCCCCCCGCTTTATTGCTAACTGTTTTATGCAGGCTATTTAAAGATGGTGGTGGAGGTTCCTGATTCTAGCTGACTCACAAGATCCATAGCCACATGCTCATACCCGATAGACAAACATAAAGACTTCATGAAAGGCTCAAATACAAATTTCAAGACTTCTGCTACTCTGATACCAAACTTCTTTCTCGAAGTGACGAAGTATTATAGTTAATGAATCTCAAGAAAGACGTAGCATTAAAGTTTTTTCAAGTCAGCCATTCAAGAAAGGTATGAGCATGTCAATCCAGAAGTCACAAGTTACACAAGATGGCAAGATTCATAAAGATAGCGATGAGATTACGCTTGGTTGATGATCTCAAAATGCTCAAGATCACAATGTCAAATACAAGTTCAAGGAATAAGCTCAATCCAGAAATCAATGATCACTACAACATATTCACAAGAGAAAGTCAAGAGTACGAGCTAAAGACTAAAGATGAAGCATAGTATGCTAGGTTTAAAGTTTTGTAAATTGGAGTGACCTCCCTTAGGGGGAGATTGTTGGAAACACAAAAAGTGTCGGTCACTTCCAAGTTGTAATAGTCTTAGCTCGTAGTTTATGTAATGATTAGATTAGTAATCTAGTCCGGCCCAAGACCCATGGGAAGCCCATTAGAACCCATGGGCCGGCCATAATAGGAAGTATATAAACCCTCTCCAAGGCTAGGAGAGGGGTTGGTTGTTCTATTTGTCACATTCCATCTTAATAAACTTCATCCATTTTCCATCCATTCTATCTCTAACATCACAACCCACATCTCACTCTTGTTCTTGGTTTGATCATAAGATTACATGTTTCTACAGGAAGCGGTTATGTTGAGGACTTTTCCTTTCTTGTTGTCCGGAGAAGCCGAGACTTGTTTGAACGAACTTAGTCAATGAACTATTACTTCGTGGAATGAAATGAGAGAAGCTTTTATAAGCCGATACTTTTCTCCCATAAAGTTTAAATGTCTCCTAAATGATATTCTTAACTTTCACCAACTCGGTAACGAAACTCTAGTTAAAGCTTGGATCCGAATGAAAGAAATGATTCATACTTATATGGACACGATCTAACCAAAGGCACGATAATCCAAATATTCTATCGTGGTTTTGATAGTCTAACAGAAGGAATTCTCGACATCAGAGGAATCTACCTCTATAATACTTCCAACGAAGCTTTCAAAATCCTCGATGACAAAGTCCCTTTAAAGCTCGATCTGACGGATGATTTCCAAAATGAACACAAACCGAAAACCATTGTTTCCGCCGGTGGAAGCAACATCAATCCCGATCACGCCATTTTGATGGATAAATTTGATGCTCTCTCTACAAAAATCAATTTCGAATTCCTAAAAATAAGGAAAGATCTCAATAAGATTAGAGACGGTCGTATAGACGACGAAGGAAACCACAATTCAGATTACCACTTAAAGAATGACACGCCGATGTGTGAACCTCATGAATCGAATTACGTCTAAAGATATCACGGAGGATATCACGACCGAAACACATAGATTCGTACTCCTATCCAAACCAAAACCATCACTTCCTGCAATCCCGACTACCAAATAGAAAGCCACGTCCATCACAATACTCTAAAAAACCTAAAGCCTCAATGAAGGATATGATGAGAGAATAGATGGCTAGTCAGACGAAAGCAAATGAACGTATGAAGAACCAGGTGTATGAATTGAAATGTCAAATTAATCAAGGATTAAGGAACCACCAAGCGATAATCCAAAACTTAGAGAGGCAATTTGAGTTTCTCTTGCCTACCGAAACCCTTCCTTCTACCAAGAATACCAAACCGAGACATGAAATAGTCGACAAACCACCCTCAATCCGAAACGATAATAATAAGGGTGACATTTTATTCATCGAGGTGGAAGTAACAGCCTAATCTAACCAAGCCAAACCCGAAACCAATCGAAGGTAACTCACCAACCGAATTACCATTTCTTAAGGATTGCACCGTGCATATCACATACACTCAAGAAAACGTGTTTGAACACGATGAAATATCAAATCATGTTGGTGACAAAGAATTAAAATCATTTGTTGGCGTTGGAAATAAAGTGTCGAAAGGAAAGATTGAAGACATGGAGAACCCAAAAAGACCAAATGTATCTCCTTCGCTTGTGGAGTACATACCAAAAATCCCATACCCTCAAGCTTTAAAAAGGGAAATTTCCCATTTGAAACGTATCGTCAAAGAACCCTAAATCCCGGGGACGAGTCTAGCTAATGAATCAATAATAAATTAAGCGCTTCTCGGGAGGCAACCCGAGTCCTTTTAAATTGTTTGTGTGTTTTAATTTCTGCTTTGAGTAAATATGTACATCCTTTAAGAAAGTTGTTTTTCAACTTGGGAAATCCTAAGTGTGGAGGTGTTACATGCTCGTAGTTTTGAAATACATATATATATATATATATATATATATATATATATATATTAGTTGAGTGCATTTTGTATTTGTTCAAAAAATCAGCAGTTATGTCCCCACACATGGCACGTGTATTTTCGTACCTAGACTGCTTAACTAAAAAAAAAGGCTTTGACACTGTGGTGTGTTCGCTGGAAACCCTCACGAGACTACAACTCGTAACAATATCGGTTTATCATAATGATCATAGGTCAAAAGGGTTCATTAGTATAAATTGGGTCATGTGCTATTTCATGATATTACCCATTGATTGGAATTGTATGCTTTTGATTTGTTTGCTATTGCTTAAGTATCTACCCGATATTCCAACACTCCGTTGATATGAATACTAGATCCAAAAAAGTAGCTTTAATTATATGAATTCTTGTTGAATTCGCATAATCATCACTTTCGTGTTAGTAGTTACTTATATGGTAAACTGGGACGTGACAACCATTTTACTACTTTCGTGTTACTTATTACATAGATTCTTCACAACCGAAAATACCTAAATTCTAGTGAACGACCTCGGCTTACCACAACAAGCTAGCTAGAAACGAAAGGGTCATACTTTCCCATGTGTTCTTAATTTATTCGGTAATTTTTGTTATAAATTTAAAACTAGTAGTCACGAAACACATCATTTACACAAGAGGAATGAAAGAACTAGTCTAAAACAGCTTTTCCGCCTTTTTGTAACTGAATTTGGGTTGTCACGTGCCAGGCACGCGTATTCTTCTTTGAACTATATTTTAACGCATATCAAATCCCTCTTAGAATTTGACTTTTAATTGGTCAACTTTAGGGTAGGACTTGAGCAAGTCTGTGTACAACTCCCAAGTGGCTTCTTCTTCACTCCTATTGACCACTGTACTAGCACATAAGCTACATACTTTTTGTTTACCTTCCCAAGCCTTTTGTCAAGAATCTTATCTGGAAGTATTGACATTATCCCTCCTCCATTACACATGGGAAAGTACCATGATTTGGCTTCCACTTGGCAATTGCAACCTATAAGCTACCTTGCCAATTTTATCCAAATCATTAAATAGGCCATAATACTTTGATGAGAGCTTATTATAGGGACTTGGTCTAGTAGTCAATTTTCTGTAAGGCTGCAATTACACATAGACCAAACACACCCTCTTCAAAATCTCTATACTTTATGTGTTTGCATGCTAAGCGTTTCATCCTGTCTTGAGCCCTTTTTAGATGAAACTTAAGCATCTCTACCATTTTCTCTCTAGCCTGCATTGTTCTATCCATAACCTTAACAACAATTTCTCTTGGTAAGTAAGGCATATAGATAGGTGGTGTTTGGCCATACAACACCTCAACTGGTGTAGTCTTTATAGCGGTATGGAAATTAGTGTTATACTAGAACTCAACCATGGAAATCCATTGAGTCCACTCCTTTAGCTTCTCACTAGACATACACCTTAAGTAGCACTCAAGGCATCTATTCACCACTTCTGTCTAGCTATCAGATTATGGATGATAGGCTGTTGACATTTACAGCTTGACTTTCAAAACTGTGAACAATGATTGCCAAAAATTGCTTAAGAATACCTTATCTTTGTCACTTACAATGGTGTTTGGTAGTCCATGAAGCTTATAGACATTGTCCAAGAACACTTGTGCTACTTGTGCTGCTGTAAAAGGATGTTGCAGTGGCATAAAGTGGGCATACTTGCTTAGTCTATCCACCACTACAAAGATCACAGTCTTTCCATGAGATTTTGGCAAGCCTTCCATAAAATCCATGGAAATTTCACTCAATATTCTAATTGGAATGGGTAATGGTTGTAGTAAGCCTGGATAAGCATTTAGATCAGGTTTTTCTCTATGGCACACATCACATTCCCTGATCCATTGTTTCACCCTTTTTCTCATACCTTTCCAATAACATAATGAACTCATTTTTTGCACAGTTACTTGCACACCAGAATGGCCATCAATAGATTCATTATGAATCTGTGAGAAGATTTGTTTTCTTAAAGTATCATTGTCCCCCACTACCAATTTACTATTTATTCTCAACTAACCATTTGCCCATGTTTATTTCTTTGACTTGAAACTAGGTTGTGCAAACTTTTTGATCAAATCAGCTAACTTCACATCCTCATCCTAACTTTCTTCAAATTTTTTCAACAATTGAGTGGTCACAGTAGTAGATATTATAGCACATAACTGCCCTTGCACCTCTCTCCTAGACAAAGCATCAGCCACAATGTACTCACTACCCTTTTTATAAGCTATATTATAGTCATACCCCAACAGCTTAGGCAGCCACTTAGTTTGAAATAGAGTTGTTAGCCTTTGATTTAACAAATACTTCAAACTAAAGTGGTCAGTTTTGATTTTAAAGTGCATATTCATCAAATAACCCTTCCATTTCTCCAATGCCAAAATCACAGCCAAGAACTCTTTTTCATAAGTTGACAATACTTGGTGTTTAGGAGAGAGTGATTTACTAGGATATAAATTTGATGTATGTTGTAAACTCTCACTTCAGTTTTACAACTCCCTAGGCAGGATACCTAACCGTTGTAGTGTAGTATAGGCAAGACACAGGGGGGGTGTTATCGTTCTCTAGGGGAATAGGCGTTTGTAAAGGTCCAAGCTAAATGTAGCTAAAAAGTAAGGGTTGAGAGAAGACTATTTTTGTATTTTTATATATTATGAAAGCAATGTAAATCTCGGGTTTTGAAGGTGGTTCATTTTAAACTCCTATTTTAAAATGAATTAAACTAATTAAAGATAGGGGATTCGTATAATAAGGGAGTAATGTTTACTTAATCTTGCGTGATCCTTGGTCGCTTCTCCTAACTTTATTGCCTTGTCACATTTGTGATGTATATGTAGGTACCATTCTAAATGCATGGCAAATTACACGAAAATGTCGTCTACGATATAACTAACTAGAGCAACGCACATGTAAAGTAGTATGATGATTGTTACAAGGACTCTAGTCTAGAAAACTACTCTTGTATTAATACCTAAAGGGGATCATCCACATCTGGGTAAGGTAGTATGATGAGTGTTACCTATGGAATCCTTTCTACACAATCATGTCTCCCTCGATCTTATGACAATGGACTAAACATGCACACACATCAACAAAAAGCAACAAAGTTAATATCTACATACCAATTCATATACAATCATAAGCAAACACTTAAAAGATCTAGCCTAGCATGTTTAAGATAGAATAAGCATGATTATATATCAGAAAATAAGACATATTAAAAGATAAGAGATAAATGGACTTCACTATATTGAATCAAGCAATTGGGGATGGTATAGAAGGGTTGGGTAACCCTAAAATCCTCCCAAAATCTGGTACAATTTGACCTCCTACAAAGTTAACCCTAATTCTCTATCAAAAGTGTGTATGTAAACGTAAAAATCAAATTTGTATATATAGAATTCAGGCTGCGCTGGTGTCACCATCTTCCAGATGCCGTCATCAAGCTAGGGTTTCTACGGATTTAAACTTGACGGCTGATCTAGATGATGTGAGAGTAATTCTAGACGTCGTCCCAGTTGAATCCAACCGTGGTCTGGGCTTTTCAAAATAGCGTCTCCAGTTCTTGGTCTTGAATTATCATCAATCATCATACCCGTTAGCTATCTTGTTTGGTTTCTTCCAAAATTGAGTCCAAGTTATGTGTATTTGATGAGGTGTCATTTTATACAATTTTTTGAGGATATTTAACCCCCTAAATCATGCATTTATGCCCAAAATAGGTAATTAATCATTCATTTTTAGATATTTAGCATTTGGATGGCATTTGGAGGAAAACGCTATCTACACAATCATGTCTCCCTTGATCTTACGATAATGGACTAAACATGCACACACATCAACAGGAAGTAACAAAGTTAATATCTACATACCAATTCATATACAATCATAAGCAAACACTTAAAAGATCTAGCCTAGCATGTTCAAGATAGAATAAACATAATTATATATCAGGAAATAAGACATATTGAAAGATAAGAGATAAACGGACTTCACTATATTGAATCAAGCAATTGGGGATGGTATAGAAGGGTTGGGAAACCCTAAAATCCTCCCAAAATCTAGTACAATTTGACCTCCTACGAAGTTAACCCTAATTCTCTATCAAAAGTATGTATGTAAACGTAAAAATTGAATTTGTATATATAGAATTCAGGCCGCGACGGTGTCACCATCTTCCAGATGCCGTCATCAAGCTAGGGTTTCTACGAATTCAAACTTGACGGCTGATCCAGATGATGTCAGAGTAATTCCAGACGGCGTCCCAGTTGAATACAGCCGTGGTCTGGGCTTTTCAAAACGGCGTCTCCAGTTCCTGGTCTTGAATTGTCATCAATCTTCATACCCGTTAGCTATCTTGTTTGGTTTCTTCCAAAATTAAGTCCAAGTCATGTGTATTTGATGAGGTGTTATTTTATACACTTTTTTGAGGTTATTTAACCCCCTAAATCGTGCATTTCTGCCCAAAATAGGTAATTAATCGTTCCTTTTCAGATATTTAGAATTTGGATGGCATTTGGAGGAAAAACACTAGATTTGAGCTCATTTGGAGAAAAAACAAACAAGATTACAAGCCATCACGAAGAATTCAAGAATTGTGTCTATAGTGCCTAAAGACGGTGTCACAAATAACACGTGACGCCGTCACACGTCTATACACGACAGTGTCACAAGATTTCATGACGGCTTCAGCACGCACGACCCAACCCATATTCTCGAATATTCTATTCCTCGACGACGTCACAATTAAAACGCGACGCCGTCGCAGCGACTATCTTATAAATATAAACCCGAATTTAGGGTTTTTAGTGTGTAACTTTAAAGATAAAAAGGGAGATGAACCCTAAGACTTGTAGCAGCTGTTTAGGGTATTTTTATGAAAGCAAATAAAAATCATATGTTAAGAGAGTTGGTTAGGTACTCTACCTAGGGAGTTATAAAACTTCTTGTGAATTCTTACGATGACCGCATCAAGTTTTTGTCGTCGCTGTCGGGGAATAGTTAGGATTCGAACTTAGTGTAACTTAGTTCTACTCGCTTGAATCCTTTCAAGTGATTTTTTTTCATTTATTAGCTTTCTTGTAGTCTATCTTTTTCTTTGTGCCCTCTGTTTTGTAATCCATTTTCGTTAACCACCATGGGAGAAAAAAATCCTATCCGTACCCTTAGAGATTAATCCAAACCCAGCCACAAAGGCTATAAGAACACCATTGAGCTCCTCGTAGGGTACAATTTGGTACCTCTTAGATCCGACACCATCCGGTAACCAACACCTTAAGGACTTTCTTAAACTCATAGACTCTTTAGACCTTAACGATGACAATAGGGAAAGAATGCGTTTGTGTTTATTTCAATTTTCCCTTCGTGATCAATCTAGAAATTGGCTTGAACAACTTCCAGAAGGATCAATCTCCACTTGGAATGATCTTACAACTTGTTTCTTTGCTCAATTCTTTCCACCAAGAAGGACTGCAAAACTCTAAAATGATATCCTTATGTTCCAACAACATCAAGGAGAATCCTTATCTGAAGCATAGGCTCGTTTCAAGGACTTACTCCAAAAGGTTCCCCACCATGGCATCGATCGTTAGCTCCAAATCCAAATATTCTACGATTGTATCGATGATTCCCTAAAAAGGACCACGACTTCACCGCTGGCGGTCAACTAAGAAGAATGAGCACCGAAAAGGCATGGACCGTTATTGATGAATTAGCCTAATACAAAGACGAAGGATGGAACAACCCCATCAACCTTGAAGATGAAAACCCTGATATCGAGCAACTACTCAGAATCATGGAACGAAAGGTCAACGCGCTCAGGAACAACGCCCTATCAACAATGGAAAGAAGCCATGAGCTTTGCATGATAGCAGGAAATGAGAAGTATCAGCAATTCCTCGAGCCATCCTGACAAGCCAAATTCGAACATATTGTAACCAACTTCATCCTTGACCAGGAAGAAAGGATCAAACGACTTAAAGATTACATGCAAGGTGTTGTAGAAGAATTTATGCAATTCTCTTTGGAAGTCGGGAGAAGGCTGAGAAAAAGAATAAAGGAGAACAATGATAAACCTAGGAAAATTGAGAAAATCACAAGATATCCGGACACCAAGATCCCAGAGAACAGTAATAAACAAAACTTCTCAAGGAACCTAGAAAAGAAAATGTTCCCCAGGAAGCCCCATAAATCTCCTATGCGTAAGATACGTCCGATTAAAATCCTTAAATCCACCCCAACCTCAAAAAGATACCTTTGGATTCAAGCCTAGAAAGAAGGCTAATCAATCTCACCACAAACCAAGTAGTACTCTACCCGTTTCAAATAATACGTTAACCCCTCAAACCAACCCTACCTTCTTTGATAACAAACACCTCGAACATGACCCCTCTCTCCACTACTTGTTCACACGCATAAAGAGTAACCGCATCTTTGACCCAGGAGGAAAGGCACACGATTTTTCCTATAAATGAGTCATGGGTTAAAATTTCAAAATTCATGGAACAATAAGGGTTTAAAGTAAAAAATATCTCGTGACGCCGTCATGATTAACATGTGACGTCGTCACGATGATCCGGGTTTAAAACTTATAAAACCTATCACAATTCCCCATTCCCTGTTACAAACATATATCAGCCACCATCCATCACCATCATCTTCCAAACCTGATTTTTGCTTCTCAAGGTCAATCCACCCTCTCCTCTGTAAGTAAATCATTCTTAATCATTCACGTAATTTTATTCAATCGATTTCTATTCAGTTCCATGGTTGATTTCCCTAATTTAATTCTTGCCCAACTGATTAAGATTAGGAATAATTAGATAACAATCCAAGAAGTTTGTTATTGCCTTAAGTTGCGAATCATACGAAATCAATACTTTTGGAAAAACAACTCGAATTTTAGGATTGATTGTCTAATTTTTCAAATTATGAATTGGGGTATGATGTTAAAGGGGTGTTTGGGAACGTGTTAATCAGATGATTGCTTAATTTTCCCTCGTAAACATGATTTTCAAACTAAAAACATTGTGACAGCGTCACATGCAAATTGTGACGTCGTTGTCACCTACTGAGCATATTTTTTCTTTTTAAATCTTCCTTTCTAACTCGTGCTGTTTTTTGTTTTAACTACTTATGTAGATAATGAGCAAGAGAACCAGGACTGCTAGGAACCAAGCTTCCTCGTCTTGCGAGGAGACGATTGAAGATAGAGTTCAGAGATTTGGACTATTCGATAACGATGGTGAGCAAGCAAGCTACGACACCCTTAGGCAGCGAACCATTCATCATGGAGACATTGTTAATTGGGAGTTCCTCGTCAACCAAGGCTTGGCAAAATCCTTCATCCAAATTCATAAACCCATCTTCTGTAAACTCATTCACGATTTTTCATGACATTCAAGTTTGACACCATTGCTTGCAGGTATGATCCCCTACGTCTAGGTGTGACGTTTAGGTTGGGTGGGGTTGAAAGGAAAATTTCCCTTTATGAGTTAGGGTGAAGGATTGGTTTATACTCGGGGAGTGAATCCGATAAGGTTGCCATTGTTAGTGGTTTGAGGAGGGGGCTAACGATCAATGAGACCTACGAGACTCGCTTGTTTTGGCTAAGTATTGGGGATGGTAGGTTTAAGGGGGAGACATAAAGGCAAAATCAATTAGGGACCCAAGGATAAGACTTGCCTACCGGTGCATAACCATAACCATCACGGGTAGGACGGAAACTACCCATCATGTCACCGAGATTGACCTTTTCTACCTCTATTCTATCTTCGGGGAACAAGTCATTTGCAACATTCCCTTTTGGCTCGCCAAATTTCTAAAGAGTGTGAAGGATAAACCGGTGATTTTTAGGGGATATTTGCAACGAGGATAGCCTGGTCTTTTGGTTTGCTCACCGAAGAGTTGGTAAGTGTGTTGAACTATGAGCCCTCCCCACATGTCTACAACAAGAAGTCTCTAATCAATATAGGGGCCGTCATGGAACTCCACGAGGGTTTCTGTGTTTGGACGGCTACTAAAGTGGTTATGAAGGAGGAAGGTGATAAAGAGGATGATAGGGAAGGAGGAGATCAAGGAGTTGGAGGTTCCGCGAACGTGTACCGGAAAATGAGTGTGGGAGACTGGCAAGCCCGGCAGGGGCAGTGAATGGAACAACATGATGACTGATGGGGATGGCTTAATGGATGGATGGAACAGCAAGATCAAAGAGCCCATTGGATGTATGATCACACGGTCCGACAGTTCCAACACATGTCTACTCGAGACAACCTTGAGACAACCTTGAGCCTCACCTCCAAATTCATCCATTTCTCGGGTTTAATGTCAACTACCCTCCCTATGGGTATCATGTACACCTACCACCTCGACACTTTCCAGGATGGCTCCTCTTGATCACTCTCGTGTTGTTCCCTTGTTGCTTTTTTATTCCTTGTCTTTTGAACAATCATGATTTGTAATAGTTTATGTAGGATTTGGATATTTCTACTGCTGTTTCGGATATTTGTTTTAATCTATCATGCTTCAGCTTAATATTTGTCTTGTGTTTTATTCTTTTCATTCTATTATTTCATGTTCGAACTCATATCTTGTAATAATGCTTTGTTTTGTCTTTAACCTCGTCATAATTTCAACCAAAGATATTTTACAAATAAAATGTAAAAATGGATTTATTCGGTTTTTGAGCCAATTTCAAGCATGTTAAATATATTGTTAAGTTTAATTCGCGTCAGTTTCGAGTCATATGTTTGAATTGTGAAAATCCCAGGTTTTATGCAGTTTTTTTATAGGAATTAACTTATGGAATCAAGTGCAGGAAGTTTTTCATCAAAAACAAAAATTTTATTTTCACAGTGTGTGGAAACGGCATCGCGATTTACACACGACGCTGTCACCATTTTCATGTGACGGGGTCAAGATTATCCCTGATGGCGTCACGTGAACAGGTCCAGAAAACTTATAATTTTTAATTATTTTTGAAAATAAAACTTGCATAACATTTTATATAAACTCGCAAAACCAAAGAGTAAGACAATTCTCTAATCCTATCTTTACTGCTTTATCGAGTCAAACCCTAAATTCACATTGTATTTTTGTATATCGCACATTTTATGCTTGGTATAATTTTCTTTGTCTATGATTTACAAGTTATATTTGATAAGAAGAAGCATGGAAGTTCTTATGAAGTTTCATTGAGGATTCTTAGAGGATGATTTAACCAGTTATCGCATGTTTCTTCTCCATTGCCGAGCAAACCAGGGGAGTATTAGTTTCTTTCTTTGTTTTACTTTACCCTTTATTCGTTTTACGGGTACATTTTTAGAACATAGGGACAATGTTCAATTTAAGTGTAGGGGGAAAACAATCCTTAGAAACTATTCCTTCATTGCTATTTGCTTGTTCCTCAAAATGATGTGTAATATATCGAAACATTAGCATAGAAGGTAATTTTGACCTAAATTTAAATTTTTTTATAACACATACCGACGAAAACCAAGTATTACTAGCGTCGCATTAATAGGAATTTACATGACTTGCACAAAACCCCTAAAATTCCACCCCAAAAATGTGAGGTTCACCTTCAGATCTATAGGAATTCGGGTACCCATCGTTGGTAACCCAAGATGATTTTATCTTTACCCGGTTCGAGATAAGGTTCGAACGGACTCGTATATGTCTATTCCGTCGTTATGGATGTGTATGTACGATATACTCACCTTTTTTGGAATGTATGGTGTTAGTTAAAATTCATATGAGTGTACCGATAGTATATTAAATTCTAGAACTTGTTTTTGTGATGCATCTCGAGACCGCATAGTGAGAACTAGGATTTGCTAAATGACAAGAGGCACTAGGATTAACCCTTGTTTGAAACTTGTGTTTTGTTATTATGGTCCCATTGATCATATAACTATCCCACACCCTTGCTACGCACTCATCTTTAGTGTGAGATACCCTAGTACACCCCTCTAAGCCAATCCTTTTCGTTTTCTTCACTCAAGTATTTTGGAACGACCGAAAGGGGATTCTTTAGAATTCTTGAATAGACTATTTCGGAGTATTTGGTAGTTGAAATTTGTAACCCTTACAACCAATTGTTACACCCAAATCGCCTTAGCCTACCTTTATGTACTCACTATTAGTACATTGTTGTTTAAACCCAAGTTAATTATTCGAGTACACGGTTGCTAAGCCCCTATCCTTGTAAATACTATTTTGGGACGATTGAGAATCATGGTTGTTTTCATCTTATGAAGAACTTGGTAAGAAGTAATTTATTACCCCCATTTGAGCATAAAAAACTCCATGTTTATTGATCCTTCTGATTCGGGTCATTACTTAGTAGATTGTTATGAGTTCTCAAAAAAACTCAAGTGTAGAGGTGTTGTATTATAAACCCTATGTTATGTATTATGTATTAAAAAAAGAGAAAAAAATAAAAGAAAAAGAAAGAGATTGATGTAGAGTTTTGTAGAGTTTGTATATCTTTGTCCGTGTTCTTGGCTAGCAACCAAACCAGCGTGTATTCTTATAATTTAACTTAACCCTTCCATCCCAAATCCACCAAAAATACCTACCCAAATTTATCTCATCCGTTTCCATTTCCATTGCATATTACCTTAAACCTTACAACCCATTATAACCCTTTAAAGTCCTCTTTGATAGTGATGAATAGTATTTGCGCCTAGTGGTGGAGGTTTGGTCCTTTACCAAGCCTATGGTAATTTATATACTATGAAAGGTAACGAGTGTTTATTTTCCGTTTCCTCCTTTATGTTATAATTCGTTATACACCCGAGAGAGAGAGAGAGAGAGTGAAAATTCCAAACACTTATGTCAGGTGCTAGTATGTATATTTTTGTGCTTTTAATTACGAGGTCTAGAAGGTTGTCTTGTAAAATACCATTAAAGAGTAAGTTAAATGCCCCTGATATGTCTATTGTCTAGGTAGAAAAGCTCATTTGCTTGAGGACAAGCAAATCCGAAGTGTAGGGGCATTTGATAAGGTGTCATTTTATACACTTTTTCAGGGTCATTTAACCCATTAAATCGTGCATTTATGTCGAAAATAGGTGCTTAATCGTTCTTTTTCAGATATTTAGCATTTGGAGGAAAAACGCTAGATTTGAGCTCATTTGGAGAAGAAACAGACAAGATTACAAGCCAACATGAAAAATTCAAGAATTGTGTCTATAGTGCATGGAGACGGCGTCACAAATAACACGTGACGCCGTCACACGTCTATACACGACGGTGTCACAAGGTTTCATGACGGCGTCAGCACGCACAACCCAGCTCATATTCTCGAATATTCTATTCCGCGACAGCGTCACGATTAAAACGCGACGCCGTCGCAGCGATTATCTTATAAATACAAACCCAAATTTAGAGTTTTTAGTGTGTAACTTTAGAGATAAAAGGGAGACGAACCCTCTAAGACTTGTAGCAGCTGGTTAGGGTATTTTTAGGGCTTATAAACCCTATTGTACTCTCATGTTTTAATCTAGTATGTATCCCTTAATCATTTAATATATCTTAATGTATGATTGATTTGTGTTCTTACTTTATCATTAACATGCTTGGCTAATCTCCTTATTGTATTCATTTATGACTGTATGAAACCTAGAATGTAGATCTTAGTGAAGTTGCTTCTTGTGATGGATATGCATGTTAGGTCTTAGAAAACCAATTTTTGTGTTGATATGTCTATGGAAACATGATGGTGTAGACGGGATACCATCGGTAACAGCCGTCATACTACCTTACCCTTAATATGGTTGATCACCCTTTAAAGTATTTCAAAACCACTTAATGTGCTCTTGGGGGCCGGGTAATAGTCTTCATACTACCTTACTTGTGTATTGCCTCAACGGAATATTAAGTAGACGGCGGGATCGTGTATTCTGTCCATGACTTACAAAATAATTACATAAATTATCACAAGAGTGACAAAGCAACGACACTAAAAGAAGCAATCTAGGGAGTAATACATGATTAAATGAATACAATCTTTTTATTATATTGTTTTCACCAGTAGCATAGATTATAGGTTAATAGTTAAAACCAAACCAACTCTCTCAACATATGATTTTTACTTGCTTTCATAATTATAAAAGTACAAAAAATACTCTTCTTTCAATCCTGTAGTTCTTAGGTATACTTAGCTAGAACCTTCCCTACATATTCCACTAGAGAATGATAACAACCCTCGAGTCTTGCCTATACTACTACTACAGCGGTTAGGTACTCTGCCTAGGGAGTTGTAAAACTTCTTGTGAAGTCTTACGACAACCGCATCAGTATTTCCTCCAAATGTCTTCCAAATGTTAAAAATGAAAAACGGAACGATTAAGCACATATTTTAGACATTTTTGCATGATTATAAGGGTAAAATTACCCAAAAAGTGTATAAAATTACACCTCATCAAATACCCCTACACTTAGGGTTTGCTTGCCC
>BQNB010152078.1:0-13017 GCA_026074375.1 Tanacetum coccineum | reverse complement strand
TTATGTTTACCCATTTTTAAATAATTATCAACCAAACCTTTTGCAAGCAAGTCCTATGGAATTCTAGAAATGTTAGGATGTTTGTAGTTTAATTTTATGTATGTTGTATTAATATGCTTCAAGCATATTATTTCTATTTGATGTATGCATGCTTGTGTGTTATACACAATTATTATGTTTAATGAATGGTCTTTAGTCTTATGTTTTAATTATGCACTTAACTTTTTAGTTGATATATATCAACATGCCCTAGTGTTTTTCCTTTTTTACTTGCTATATGTTAGAAAATGGTTGTCTTGTTCTTCTAACTTGTTCTTGTAGCAAAGCCACCATAGCTCGATTCTTTGGTGCCCTCAAACGAGGGGGAGCACACATCAAAAAGGGAGCATTTATTCTGTCGATTCTACGCACAATCATCGATGAAGCCTTTTTGATTCTACAAAAAGGGGGAGAAATAGAAATAAAACTCACTAAATACTTGTCTAAAAATAATTTTACATTTAATGAGTTTAGATTTTGTATCATCAAAAAGGGGGAGATTATTGATGGAAATAATTCCTAAAAACGTTATTAATATTTTTCGACCTCTCTATGTTTTGATAATCACAAAATGTAAAAACGATTAATGGAAAATTATTCGTAAACAAGTAATTAGTAGTAAATTTTCATTTCGAAAATTTAATCACTTAAAGGTGTGAATAAACAAATGCTTAATGTATTTTATGATCAAAGAAATTTTTATTTAACCTCACTTTTTTTATAAAAATGTCACAAACATTTCTATATCTTTTACAAAACATTTTTAGATTTAAAAGAAATGTTTTATTCAAATAAATATTTTGAATTCAAATTTTCTACCTAAAAACGGCTAAAAATGTTCCAGAAAACACCTCCCTCAGAAAAGACAAAAAATAGAGCGTCTGGGCTGGGCGACCCCCTTAATTATAAGGGCGGTCCCCTTAATTATTAAGGGGACCGACACCGTAATTAAGAGGACCGCCCAGACAAAAAGGCAACTCAGAGTACCTATAAATACTGGACTATTCTCCACCGATTTCTTACCTTTTTTACACACTTTCTTTCTATTCTAAATCAGTTTATACTCTCCTACAATCCTTTGATCATTTAATCATAAAGCTTTGTTTCTAAGTGATCCAAGCTTAATTCCTTAAGTGCAAGAGAAGAATACTTCTTATCATCAAGTCAAGAAGTGTTATAGTTTAGTTGGTGTTATTGTAAAGTTTTGTTAGATCTTGTAAATCATTTGTGTATATTGTAAAGGTATGTATTATAGTTGTATATAATAGTTAGATTATGGTGATCATTGAAAGTATAGTTAGATCGTAGTGATCATAGTAAGTAGTGTTAGATTGGTGTGATCGTAGTAGTGTCTTAGTTGTGAAGAGAAGAGAAGTTGTAAAGTAAAGATAAGTTGTGAAGCGAAGAGAAGTCGTGAAGTGAAGCAAAGTTATGAGCTTTTGTAAAGTGGTGTGATTAGTATACAAGAGTTTTGATAGATTGGTTCTAGCTAGGATTAGAACTCAACATTTCGCTTAGTATCGGAAATTGGTGTAAGAAAAGTTGGGTACAGTTTTCTCCGCCTAAAGGGAGTTTGTTGACATAGTAAAGAAAACTCTCGAGTTTGGTGCTCGGGGAGTGGAGTAGGGCGAAGAGGTGCTTCGTTACCGAACCACTATAAATCCTTGTGTTGTGGTTTGATCTTTCTAACTCTTATCTCTTGTCTTTCATATTTACTTGTCATTTACTTACTTACTTGTATTGTTCATATTGTGCACATATTGAGATCACATAAAGTCGAATCTAAGCTTTTATAAACAAACATAACATTAATTTAAAAAGCGGTAAACTATTCAACCCCTTTCTAGTTTTCCACAATGACTATTGTATTGGATACAACGGTCATGCATACTTTACAAAAGCTTTGGTCCATCTATACCTAACTTTTTGTGACTATTTTATGGAATACAATAGTCATACACATATTTGATTTCAACATTCATACTTACATTTTGTGACTATTAAAAGAATTGAAATGGTCATACATACTTTACAAATCTTTGATTCCAACATTTTAACAAACACATTTTGTGTGGTTTGTGTTTACATGCATTTTAAAAACCTATATATTTAATTTTATGCGTTGCAAGTCTTGTATGGGCGAGACTTGTAACATAGTAAGTTTATATATATATATATAGTTTTGTGATACACATTTATACTTACAAAAACCTATGAACTCACCAACTTTATGTTGACACTTTAAAGTATGTTTTTATCAGGTGAATTAGATGCTTGGCTTACTTGATGTGCATTAGAGTCTAAACAATACAAGATTACTTTTCAAATGACTCAGTTAGAGGTCGTTCTCTCACATCTTGTGTAAAGGTACTCATGAAGTAACGCTCCCGGACATACTTTCCGCTATGACCCAATTTGGGGGTGTTACAGTACTCATCTAAAATTCTCAGGGTGGAGGTATCAACCCCAATAGATCTATTCACAACATTCATACTTACACTAAGTAATTAACGGTTCATGATAGTATGTACTACTTGGCAATAGGGAAACTTAGGCAATACGTAAAAGTTTAAAGCACTTGTATCCATAGTAAAAGCAACCAACGTATTCGTAAAAGCTTAACGTACTTGTATTCATAAGTAAAACAAAGTAGTTTGTGGACCATCATGGAGATATATATTACTATATATTCTTATATATTTATATATACTATATGGTAAGACTGTTGACAAGGAGAGGAATTTTGCCCTGGTCTCATGAGATGTAGAAATAGAAACGGGTTTGGAACTAGTATATGTTGGGCTTGCATGCTGCGTATACTGATAGGTTCCATAAGTTTACTAGGTTAGTTACTTACTTAATTACCCCTAAAAACAAAAGGATTGAGAGATACATTTATGGCCTTGCTCTACAAATCCGAGGGATGGTGGCAGCAACGGAGCCTGTAACAATTCAAAGGGTTGTGCAAAAGGCTGGAACACTGACAGATGAGGCCGTTAGGAATGGGTCACTAGAGAAGAACCCTGAGAAGAGAGGGAATGGTGGAGAGCCTAATAGAGATAGGAATGCGAGAGATGAGAACAAGAAGACTATGACTGGGAATGCTTTTGCTACAACCACTAACCCGGTGAGGAGAGAGTACAATGGTACAATCCCTAAGTGTGTAAGCTATAACCTACACCACCCACCTGAGATGCCTTGTCGGGCTTGCTTTGACTGTGGCCGCCCTGGACATATTGCAAAGGACTGTAGAGTGGCTCCTAGGATGGTGCACCCAGTGAATGCTAGAAACCTAACTATTGCTCCTGGAGCATGTTATGAGTGTGGAGGAAGCGATCATTTTAAGGCAGCATGTCTTAGGTTGAACCAAGCACAAAGGCCAGGGGGAAACCGTCCAAACCAAGTTGTTGCTAATAATGGGGGACAAGGTCGTGGGAACAACGGTAACCAGGCATGTTGAAGGGCGTTTATGCTGGGAGCAGAGGAGGCTCGCCAGGACTCGAATATCGTGACGGGTACGTTCACTTTAAACAATCACTATGCTACAACTCTATTAGATTTTGGAGCCGACTATAGTTTTGTTTCCACTACTTTTATACCTCTGTTAGGCATAGAGCCCAGTAAATTAAGATTTAGTTATGAGATTGAGATAGCTAGCGGCCAACTAGTAAAGATTGATAAAGTTATTAGGGATTGCAAACTAGAAATAGAAGGTTACATGTTTGATATTAATTTGATACCATTTGGAAGCGGGAGTTTTAATGTGATCATATGAATAGATTGGTTGTCCAACCATAAGGCTGAAATAATTTGTCACGAGAAGGTAGTTAGAATACCCCTACAAGATGGCAAAGTACTTAGAGTTATAGGAGAATGACCAGAAGAGAAAATGAGACATCTAATGAGTGCTAAGGCCAAAGAACAAAAACAAGAAGAGATTGTTGTGGTTAGAGACTTTCCCAAGGCATTTTTGGATGACCTATCAGGATTACCACCTATTTGAGAAATCGAGTTTCATATTGAGTTAATCCCTAGAGCAATACCGGTTGTGAAATCTCTCTATCGATTGGCACCTTCTGAAATAGAGGAGTTGTCGGGTCAACTCAAAGAACTCCAGGACAAGGGTTTTATTTGACCAAGCTCGTCGCCTTGAGGAGCATCGATATTATTTGTTAAAAAGAAAGATGGTTTCTTTAGAATGTGCATTGATTGTAGAGAGCTAAACAAGTTGACCATTAAGAATCGTTATCCACTCCCTAGGATAGATGACCTGTTCGATCAACTTCAAGGATCATAATACTTCTCTAAGATAGATCTTAGGTCCGGATACCACCAACTAAGAGTGCATGAGGAGGACATACCAAAGACTGCATTTAGAACTAGTTATGGACATTTTGAGGTCATAGTAATGGCCTTTGGTCTGACTAACGCACCATCGGTATTTATGGATCTGATGAACTGAGTGTGCAGGCCATATCTAGACAAGTTTGTGATAGTGTTCATTGATGATATCTTGATATACTTTAGAACCTGGGAGGAGCATGAAATGCATCTAGGGTTAGTTTTAGAACTACTTAAGAAGGAGAAACTGTATGCTAAGTTTTCTAAGTGTGAATGCTGGTTGCAAGAGGTACAGTTTCTTAGGCATGTTATCAATGGTGATGGGATTCATGTAGAACCCCATAAGATTGAAGCTGTTAAGAATTGGGAAGCCCCTAGAACTTCGTCCGAAGTTCATTCATTTCTAGGCTTGGTAGGGTATTATCGTCGATTCATTAAGAACTTTTGTAAGATAGCTAAGTCGCTTACCATTTTGACATAGAAAAGTAAGACATTTGATTGGGGTGATGAGCAAGAAAAGGCGTTTTAAACTTTGAAGGATAAGTTGTGTAATGCACCTGTTCTAGCTTTCCTTAATGGACCAGAAGATTTTGTGGTGTACTGTGATACATCAGACTTAGGATTAGGCTATGTGTTGATGCATAGAGGTAAAGTGATAGCATATGCATCTAGGCAGTTGAAAATACATGAAAAAACTACACCACCTATGATTTGGAATTGGATTGTATTTGCTCTTAAGATCTAGAGACACTACTTTTATGAGACAAAGAGCGTTATCTATACCGACCATAAGAGTCTTCAACACATCTTTAACCAAAAGGAATTAAACATGCTTCAGCGTCGCTGGATAGAGCTTTTCAGTGACTATGACTGCGAAATTCGCTACCATCCTGGTAAGGCGAATGTAGTAGCTGATGAACTGAGTAGGAAGGAAAGGATCAAACCTAGGAGGATTAGAGCCATGAACATGACCCTTCAATCGAGTATCAAGGATAAGATACTAGCGGCTCAGGAAGAGGCATCTAATGAGTCCACAAGGTTGCAAAGAGGGCTAGATGAACTAATAGAGCGTAGGAGTGATTAAGCATTATATTACCTGGATCGAATATGGGTCCCATTGAAGGGTGACATGAGAACCCTGATAATGGATGAAGCCCATAAGTCAAAGTACTCTGTACACCCAAGAGCTGACAAGATGTACTTTGATCTTAGGGATATGTACTGGTGGCCAGGAATGAAAAAGGATATAGTTGTGCATGTGAGCAAATGTTTAACTTGTTTGAAAGTGAATGCTGAACATCAGAGGCCATCTGGCTTAATGCAGCAACCTGAGATCCCTAAATGGAAATGGGAGAGAATAGCAATGGACTTTGTTACGAAGCTACCAAGGACTAGTAGTGGGCATGACACAATTTGGGTCATTGTGGACCGATTGACTAAGTCTGCTCATTTTTTACATATGCGTGAGGACTATAAGATGGATAGGTTAGCTAGACTCTATCAAAATGAGATTGTTGCTAGGTACGGTGTGTCGATCTCGATCTGATCATGATAGTCGTTTCACATTGAGGTTTTGGCAAACAATGCAAGAGGCATTAGGAACTAGGTTAGACATGAGTACGACTTTCCACCCTTAGACCAACGGTCAGAGTGAGCATACTATCCTGACCTTGGAAGACATGCTTAGAGCATGCATCCTTAACTTTGGGGGAAGTTGGGATGTTCATCTTCCATTAGTTAAGTTTTTGTATAATAATAGTTATCATTCTAGTGTGAGGTGTGCACCTTTTAAACCCTTATATGGTAGAAAGTGCCGCTCACCGATCATGTGGGAAAAAGTTAGAGAAGGATAACTGAGAGGACCTGAGCTAGTACAAGAAACTACTAAGAAAATCTCACAGATCAAGGATAGGCTTAAAGCTGCACGTGATCATCATAAAAGCTATGCCGATAAGAGGAGCAAACCTTTAGATTTCAGTGTAAGTGATCGTGTTTTACTCAAAGTGTCGCCTTGGAAAGGTGTGGTACGATTTGGGAAGAAGGGGAAACTAGCACCTAGATTCGTTGGACCTTTTGAGATCATTGAGAGTGTTGGTCGTGTAGCCTATAGACTTTGACTACAGAAAGAACTTAACGGTGTTCATGACATATTTCGCATGTCGAATCTTAAGAAGTGTTTGGCTGACCCAACACTAAAAGTTCCTTTGGATGAGATCCAAGTTGATGCTAAGTTGAACTTTGTGAAAGAACTAGTAGAAGTCTTAGAGCGGGAGTTCAAGAAGCTTAAGCGGAGTAGAATTGCCATCGTCAAGGTTCGGTGGAATTCGAAACGTGGACCTGAATTCACGTGGGAGCGTGAAGATCAAATGAAACTTATGTATCCGCATCTTTTTAGTTCTAGCAGCAGTTGGATTTCAGGGTCAAAAATATTTTTAAAGGGGGTAGAATGTAACCCTTTCCCTTTTCTGAGATTTGAATGTTCTAATTTAGTCCTTTGACTATTTGACTTTTGTCATTTCAGTTAGAATAATTGCCGTGTTGACGGTGGTGAATAAATGTGATTTCGGGCATCTTATGTGTTTATGTTGCTTGTGTTAATCCTTTTTAGAGGATTTTATCTATGTTGATTATATTCTGGGAGGTTTGTCCCATAAATAGCTTGAAATACCGAAAAACGAGTCCTGACACGTCCGTTAATGTTCAAAATGAATTTTGGGAAGTTTAATTTGGAAATATGTCTTATTCTAAGATCTTGGAAAAGTATTTTTAAGTATAATAAAAATACTAGGAAACTTCAGGCAATATTTTAAAGTCGAGAACATTGTGTTTTAAGGAAAACTGACACAAAAAGAACCAACCCGAACCCCCTTGGATTCCCACCCGTGGTCAAGCCTTGTGGGGGACAAGGATGGCTTCTTTTTAGCTCTTGTGTCCAACCTCCTAGTACATATGTTTTTACCTAGATTCATATCACACATAGTTCATGATTTGAAAACCATTTCTCTCTTCTTTCTTTCTTGGTGCTCGTTCGAAATCAAACCCACACACACACACACACACATTTGTTTTTCAACTTTGATAAAAAACATGAAGATTTGCGGAGTATTGGGTTGATTCAAATAGCCGAGGTATCATTTAAACAATGTTTGGGTTGTCGGATCATGTCTTAACTCGCTTTTAAAATCCTCTTTGTAAGTCTTCTAAATTTTAATTTAACTTGTACTTTTGAATTTCTAATGATGCGTAGACGCTAGTTGTATGGTGCGTTTTCTAAAAATCAAACACGAAAATTTTACGGAAAGCCCATTAAGGGTACGTGTATGGTTCGAACACAAATAAAAAGAGAAGAAAGGTATGTTATTTTTAAGACGTGGTTGTGATGGTTGAAAAACATTTATTTGCTATTTAGCTTATTTTGGTTAGTAGCTTATTCGACTTATTTATAAGCACTAGTGAACCCATTTGTGGGCTTATATTGGTTCAAAAACCACAAGGACAAACGAATAGTTATTTTTGGTTACTTGCCTCCTATGTCATATTTTTGTGGTCTATTTTGATAGCTTATGGTAATAATCAAATGAACTACGTAGCTTATTAGCTTATTTAAAAGCTTAATATATTTGTTTGGGAGCTATAGGGCTCACGACCCAATAAGCCTAATAAGCCGTGGCTTACTGTGAGCTTATTGTGGTTTGAATTATTTTGGTAAATATCATTTGGGCTTATATTTACTAATGGGCTTTAATATTCGGCCTAAATCGTAATTTATACCTACAAATAACTTAATGGACTTTTATTGGGCCTTAAGGCCCAATAAGAGAAAACAAGCCATTTTTATGGGTTTTGACGGACTTTTGGAAAGTGAAACATACCTATGTAATGATGTTGAAAGTTGTTTGGGAAATACGTTTTGGTAAACGTTGCGAGATATGAATTTGGTATTTTGTCGGAAAATGGTGGAATGGAGGAAAAGTGTTGGAAATTAAGGTTTAAAACCTTGGAAAACGTTGTATAAACTAACGGGTCATGTCGAAATATTATAAAAATCTTATACTTAGATTTTTATTCAAAAACTTACTCTTACGACAAAATAATAAAATATTATTATTTTAATAAGTCGACTAAAAGACGAAAAATATATATTTTATAAATATAAAATATAAAACTTCTCTAAGTTGTTTTATGTAAATGAACTTTTAATTTACTATAAGCTATACAATTAATTAAGGTAACTAAGGTTACCGAATAGATTTACCGAAGTATATTTTGAATGTCTATTATTTGGTTATCTTATATTACTTATCTAATTTACTTAAATAGTTTAATTATATTATACGAAAGTATGAATTGGAGTATGTTATCTTGAAACTAAATCATCAACCATCACACCACTGATAACGTTAAGGGTGACCGTACAACGCACATTTGACCACTATGCATCAAACCTGAAAACATCTTTTGAAATGAATGTCTAAATTGAACATTTATTAGACTAGGTCGTGTTCGGATGTCGTTGAATTTGCTTGTTTCTTGCTACTGTCACCTTGTTGAGGTGAGTTCTCGTAGCCCCACTTTTTAAATCTTTTCTGTTAGGGGAAAATGATACTCAAATATGTTTTGAACTTGTTTTCTGTACTGTGCAAAAGTTGATTTGTTTTCGGGACAATGTTATGTGCCTATGACTGCTATGTGAATGACATGAGTTTTGGTAGAATATGTTGTGTGGAACTTTCTGTGTGGATCTTTTATAGCAAGGACTTCCTATGGTTTGAAATGATATGTGATCTTCCACCCTATGTATAGCTCCAGCTGGTAGGATTTAGGTGCGTGTGAATTGAGAGTTGAGGACCTTGCATGGCAATGGTGTCTATATGGATGAGATTTAGATAGCATGGAGTTTCTATGTTTGGAATTTAAATGTTTTGCATGTATTCACTGTCATATTGCACAATTGTCCACTACTTAAAATATTGGCACAACGACTAAGTTTTCTATCAAACCTACATGCTCACCAACATTTTTGTTGACCTTTTTGAGTATCATTTTCAGGTATTGAGAATGATCAGTGAAGTTGAGTTGCAAGCTTTAGCAGACCTTAAAAGCATCCCGTATAGATTGCGTTCTGAGAGATTTAGCATTGAGCTTTGTGTTGAACTTAAGTAATTTGAGGATTGTTGTTTTAAGACTAGTATGGACCCCTACGTGGGCATTTAGTTATATTTGTGGAGACTATTTAATGTGTTCTTGTTGGGACTTCACTCAAGTCTGTATTTGAGGTTAAAGATCATCATGACACTTTTTATTAATGCATTTTAGTTTTCTCAATCATGTACCTTGTGTTATGATTGATCATTTTTCATCACATACCTGTGTTTTCGCTTATGTCATCACACCCCGACATAGGCAGAAACGTGGGTATGAGACGAAAAATGATCAATCATAACACAAGGTACATGATAGAGAAAACTAAATGGCATTGATAAAGAGTGTCATGGTGATCTTCAACCTGAAATACAGACTTGAGTGAAGTCCCAACAAGAACACATCAAATAGTCTCCACAAATACAACCAAATACCCACGCAGGGGTCCATACTAGTCTTAAAACAACAATCCTCAAAAAACTTAAGTTCAACACAAAGCTTAATGCCAAATCTCTCAGAACGCAATCCATACAGGATGCTTTTAAGGTCTGCTAAAGCTTGCAACTCAACTGCACTGATCATTCTTAATACCTGAAAATGATACTCGAAAGGTTAACAAAACATAGTAGACAATTCTGCAATATGACAGTGAATACATGCAACAAACTCAATTTCCAAACATAGAAACTCCATGCTATCTAAATTTCATCCGTATGGACACCATTGCCACGCAAGGTCTTCAACTCGTAACTCACACGCACCTAAAGCCTACCAGCTGGAGCTATACATAGGGCGGAAGATCACATATCATTTCAAACCATAGCAAGTCCATGCTATAAAAGATCCACATAAAAAGTTCCACACAACATATTCTACCAAAACTCATGTCATTCACATAGCAGTCATAGGCACATAAAATTATCCCAAAAACAAATCAACTTTTTCACAGTACAAAAAACAAGTTCAAAACATATTTGAGTATCATTTTCCCCCAACGGAAAAGATTTAAAAAGTGGGGCTATGAGAACTCACCTCAACAAGGTGACAGTAGCAAGATCAACCAAGCAAATGCAATGACGTCCGAACACGACCTAGTCTAATAAATGTTCAATTTAGACATACGTTTCAAAAGATGTTTTCAGGTTTGATGCATAGTGGTCAAATGTGCGTTGTATATTCACCCTTAATGTTATCAATTGTGTGATGGTTGACGACTTAGTTTCAAGATAACATACTCCAATTCATACTTTCGTATAATATACTTATACTATTTAAGTAAAATAGATAAGTAATATAAGATAACCAAATAATAGACATTCAAAATATACTTCGGTAAATCCATTCGGTAATCTTAGTTACCTTAATTAATTGTATAGCTTATAGGAAATTAAACAATCATTTACATAAAACAACTTAGAGAAGTTTCATATTTTATATTTACAAAATATATATTTTTCGTCTTTTAGTCGACTTATTAAAATAATAATATTTTATTATTTTGTCGTAAGAGTAAGTTTTTGAATAAAAATCTAAGTATAAGATTTTTATAAAATTTCGACATTACCCGTTCGTTTATACAATGTTTTCCAAGGTTTTAAGCCTTAGTTTCAAACACTTTTCCTCCATTCCACCATTTTCCGACAAAATACCAAATTCATATCTCGCAACGTTTACCAAAACGTATTTCCCAAACTACTTTCAACATCATTACATAGGTATGTTTCACTTTTCAAAAGTCCATCAAAACCCATAAAAATGACTTGTTTTCTCTTATTGGGCCTTAAGTCCCAATAGAAGTCCATTAAGTTATTTGTAGGTATAAAATACGATTTAGGCCCAATACTAGAGCCCATTAGTAAATATAAGCCCAAATGATAGTTACCAAAATAATCCGAACCACAATAAGCCACAACTTATTAGGCTTATTGGGCCGTGAGCCCTATAGCTCCCAAACAAATATATTAAGCTTTTAAATAAGCTAATAAGCTACGTAGTTCATTTGGTTATAACCATAAGCTATCATAATAGACCACAAAAATACGACATAAGAGGTAAGTAACCAAAAATAACTATTCTTTTGTCCTTGTGGTTTTCGAACCAATATAAGCCCACAATTGGGTTCATTAGTGCTTATAAATAAGTCAAATAAGCTACTAATCAAAATAAGCTAAATAGCAAATAAATATTTTTCAACATACAGCCACGTCATAAAAATAACAAACCCTTGTTCTTTTTTTTATTTGTGTTCGAACCCTAAATGTGTTTTTTCATAAATTTTTCGTGTTTGATTTTTTTGAAACGCACCGTATAACTAGCTTCTACGCATCATTAGACATTCAAAAGTACAAGTTAAATTAAAATTTAGAAGACTTACAAAGAGGGTTTTAAAATCGAGTTAAGACACGATCCGACAACCCAAACGTTGTTTAAATGATAACCCGAATACTAGAATCAACCCACTTTTCCTAAATCTTCATGTTCTTGATTAAGTTGCAAAATTTTTAAGTGTGTGTGTGTGTGTAGATCGAACGCAAGCCACAAGAGAGAAACAAGAAAAATGTTTGAAGATGGAAATGAGAAATGCATGTTATGGTTAAGACAAAATGATTTGTACTTGGCTTGGGACACAAAAGCTAAAAACTAACCCTTCTTGTCCCCCCTTTGTCCTAGACCGGATATAGTATCCAAAGGGTCACGGGAGTCTTCGTTTTGTGTCGGGTTCTCTTAAGACTCAAAGTTCTCGACTTTAAAATATTACCTGAAGTTTCCTAGTATTTTTATTAGACTTAAAATACTTTTCCAAGAACTTAGAATATTTACACGACATATTTCCAAATTAAATTTCACAAAATTCGTTTTGAACATTAACGGACGTGTCGGGACTCGTTTTCGGCATTTCAAGCTATTTACAGGAACCTCCCGGAATATAATCAACATAGATAAAATCCTCTAAAAAGGATTATCACAAGTCATAAACACATAAGATGCCCTCGCCGTTCAAAAAAAAAGAAAGAAAGAAAACACATAAGATGCTCGAAATCACATTTATTCACCACCATCAACACGACAATTGTTCTAACTGAAATGACAAAAGTCAAATAGTCAAAAGACTAAATTAGAACATTCAATCTCAGAAAAGGGCAACGGTTACATTCTACCCCCCTTAAAAAGAATTTTGACCTCGAAATTCAACTACTGCTAGAAATAAAAAGATGCGGATACTTAAGTTTCATTTGATCTTCACGCTCCCACGTGAATTCAGGTCTACGTTTCGAATTCCATCGAACCTTGACGATGGTAATTCTACTCCGCTTAGGCTTTTTGAACTCTCGCTCTAAGAGTTCTATTGGTTCTACCATAAAGTTTAACTTAAAATCAACTTGGATCTTATTAAAAGGCAATTGCAGTGTTGGGTCAGCCAAACACTTCTTAAGGTTTGACACGTGGAACGTGTCATGAACACCGTAAAGTTCTACCGGCAATCTAAGTCTATAA
>BQNB010152077.1:0-14119 GCA_026074375.1 Tanacetum coccineum | reverse complement strand
CTCACTTGTAATCACCTTTATTAAACCTGTTCTTCACAAAAAAATAGTTTACAAGCCCTTTTTTATATTTAAGGGGGTGTTTGGTTTAGACCCAAAATGGGTCACCATGAGTTGTGCATGGGTCAAGCTCACTCAGCCAACTTTGGCTGAGTGTGCAAGCTTTATTAAGCCACTTTAATTACCAAATTTAGTTTTAAAATAAGTTTTTAAATGTCTTTTATATTTCTGTCAAAATTTGAATAAGTAAACTTGAGCTTAAGTGCTCAAGCTGCATAAGCAGCTTAAGCACCCTTTTGTTGTGCTCTTTGTTGTGTTACTAGCCCCTTTTAAAAACCCCTTTGTTCTGTCTTTGGCTTGGCAGCATAAGCCAAGTGTGTATGTATGCATTTGTGTTTTGGAAAATAGCCATTTTCAAGCCACAATACCAGCAGGTTTTAATCCAACTTAATGTCTTAAATTTTGGAAATAAGTTCAGTTATATGCCCTTTTCTTCTGTTTGTACTTAGATTTAGCCAAAAAGCTCTTATGAGCTTATTTGCATAAGCCCAAAAGCCCCCTAGCTCACTGTTTTGAGCTCCCCTGGTGCTGAGCACCAGGGTTAAGCCCCATTTTTCTAGCTTATTTGAACTTAAGCATTAGGTTTTTATGTTTTTTTCTTTTTCAAATACCTCTAGTATCTTTTCTAAGTTTAGCAGCTTATTTTAACTAGTTAGCCATATAGATTAGCTAATCTTAGTATAAAAAGCTCCTTTTTATCTTTTTATTAAAAACTAGTTAAAATAGCTTAATTGTACTCCAACTTATCTTAGGGCTTATTCAGATAACCTTAGCTTATCATTAGGACTCCGCTTAGCCTAGCGATCTTATTCCCATAAGTTTGTAGCTTATCTTGTGACTTAACCCCACAAGAAAGAAAAAATAAGCTAAAAAGCTTTGTAGTTCTGCAATAGCCCATTAAGCCTACACTTCTGGGCTTAATCTTTGAGATAAGCTTAATATGCTTATTATGAAAAATGTTTCCTTATAAGACCCCTGAATAAGGTTTGCTTTTTTAGGTTTTTGATAATAACACTTATGGAACCCACTGTTGTAATCGGGTTTCTCTTTCAGGGACCTGTTGTGTAAATCATCTTTAAAGTTACACAGGACTCATAGTTAGTCCCCCTTGACAGGTTTGCTGTTACCTACCACCGTTTGTCCTTTCATTTCTGTTCCACTGTTATGTCCCCAAAGTAACTTGTAAGTTTATTTAAATTAATAATTAAATTAGGTTTAAATTTAATAAGTTTAATTACTTTAATTTAAAACAGTAAAATTTGGGCATTTTTATATTTTTAGATTTGTTAACTTTTTCTTTATTTAATTTGATTTTTTTCAGATTTTTTTTTAGTTATATTTTCTGACTTTTTATATTAATTAGTTTTAATTAGTTTTGTAATCTAGAAAATTCATAAAAAATCCAAAATTAATAAAAAAACATATTTTTCTTGTCACTTTATAAAATTTCTTTTGTCATTATGTCTAGGAAAAATATAAAATTTATAGTGTAAGCTTAATTTTTCATTAAAATTTCAGTTTTAGACCCGTTTTTTAACCGGGTGATGGTATGTTTTAACCGTTTCTTGTTCGATTATAATTCAAACAACCTCCGTTTTAGTTTATTTTCTTTATTTTTCCAAGTTTAATTAATTAGAATTTATTTTTGATTTTTAATTTAATTTATCATTTATATATTCTTAATTTTTAATATATATGTTTCCCGACTACCTTATTCTGTATCCCCGTATTTAATTAGATTTAATTTTAGGAATTCCTTTATAAACTAACTTTTGTTTCCCGTATTTTTTTATATCCCTAATTTCCTATTTTTTTTCCCTAAAGAGTTAAATTAAGATTTTATTTAATTAATTTTAGTTGTAATTATATCAGTGATTCCTCATATATACTCAATCATTCAATTTCTCCATCAACCAGGATAAACCTCAATTGGTTGCAGCCTCGTTGGGACATACGACCCGGGAATATCTCTTCCGGAATCTTTTTATCATTGATTCTCATGTATACTATCCCATGAATCATTGGGCCAGCATATTTTTGGTGCGCAAGTATTTTTGGGCCTACAAGTGTTTAATCTAAAAAAAATTTTGATAATGATGCCGTGTTATAAATTTGTGTTACTAAGAGTGTTGTTACTAGGATAGCAATTTATAAGATTGGGCCGAACATTGCTTAGTTTTGGGTTACGGGTGATTGTTAAAGTTTTGAACTAAATAAATTTGTAAACGTGTATTTGTGTAGAATTGAGATAAAGTTGAGTTGTTGGTTCACAATTTTGTTTACGATTAGATAATTCAAGAGTGATTAATTTGAGTTGAATCTTTGAGTTTGTGTTGGATATAGTTTGTGTCGAAAATTACTTGGGTTCGTTGTGATAAATCAGAAAAAATGGGATCAAACGAGGAAATAATTCAATTACTTCAAAAGACACAAACGATTTTCAAACAAACACAACGTGACAAAGAGGAAAAATATCTTAATGATATTATTCAGTTACAAGATAAAATCAAAGATCTTGAAAACGTTGTTTGTAAAATGGGCTAATGGGGGTATCACATGGAGAACGGGGTTGTATGAAAGGAATATTAAAAGAAGTATCATTGAATCGCAAGGAGTGGATGGTGTTTTTCGATGAATAGTTTGTCTTAAATATCCAAGGTCACAACCCAAAGGCTAAAAAAATATTGGTAAAGGAGTTTGTGCTGTCTCTAGACAAGGTTGAATTTTCTTACGTTGCAAGAAACTAAATAAGTCATATTGATTTTTATGTTTGAAACAAGAAGATGTGTTGGAGTAAATTTTTGGCGTTTGATTATATGCATTAGTGCCATCGGGTTGTAAAATCAGGTGGGATTTTCATGTGTTTGAGGGATCCTAATGCGTTTTAAGAACTAAAGTTCAACGGCTTTCAGATTATTTTGTTATGATTCAAGGAAATTGAGGGCGGATGTTAGGGGGATGGGGGGGGGGGGGGGGGGGGGGGGGGGGGGGGGGGGGGGGGGGGGGGGTGGGGGGGGGGGGGGTGGTGGTGGGGGTAAGAGCGTGGGGAAAGGTAAAGGGGGGGGGGGGGGGGGGGGGGGGGGGGGGGGGGGGGGGGGGTGGGGGGGGGGGGGGGGGGGGGGGGGGGGGGGGGATTGGGGGGGGGGGGGGGGTGGTTGGGGGAGGGAGGGGGGGGGAGAGATAGTGTGAGGGGGGGTATGTGAGGGAGGGGGGGAGGTGGTTGGTGTGAGGGAGTGATGTTGTGGGTTTGGTGTGGGGGTGTTGGGGGGAGGGGTTGGGGGGGGGGGGGGGGGGGGGGGGGGGGGGGGGGAGGGGGTGCGAGGGTTATTTGTGGTGGGTAGTGAGGGGGGGGGGTGGGGGGGGGGGGGGGGGGGGGGGGGGGTGGGGGGGGGGGGGGGGGGGGGGGGGGGGGGGGGGGGGGGGGGGGGGGGGAGGGGGGGGGGGGGGGGGGGGGGGGGGGGGGGGGGGGGGTGGGGGGGTGGTCTAATGGCAAATTACTTCTTATTATTTCGGTGTATGCCCCGCAAGAATTTTCAGAAAAGAAACTTCTATGGGATTATTTGGGTCACGTCATTGATAATTGGAAAAGGTTCATGATTACATTCATGGGTGATTTTTAATGAGGTTCGTAAATAAAAAATTGAGAGAATTTAGAACATAATTTTTCAACGTGCATGGGGCGAATGCTTTAACTCATTTATCTCAATGCGAATCTTTAGAGGAAGGTTCCACTTGGTGGATGTTCTTTTACATGGTTCCCAACAAGATCTGCTTCAAAGATGGAGTAAGCTTTGATAGATTCCTCATTCCGAAAGCTTACTGATTGAGACTGTCCCGAATTTATCAGTCATCACCTAGATAGATTTTTTTATCAGACCACCGTGCCTCAGTTTTATTTTACTAATATCTACTCAAGACCTATGAGACATATTCTGCCGTTGCGAGTGGTTTCTTATTCGATTATTGGACTCACACAACAAATGCGCAGGGTTTTTTGAGAACACGTTTGTTACATGTGAGGCGGATGTGGCGTAAAGCGCAACCGGTAGCGAATAATTCAACAAGTGCCTATGATCAACATTGATGTGAAAAACAATGTTTGAAAAATCATAAAGAAAGAGAAAGATACAATGTTTGGCAATGGCGCAATGACGACACAAAGTATCGAAAACTCGCGAACAACCATGTGCTGAGAGAACAGGCAGCTCGCTCGTGATATTGGAAATGATCATTGACAAAGGAGATGCGTCGTCTGATACTTTTGCATAAACGTGCGGAGTTGTAAAAATCGATTTCAAGAGGTGGATAAATGGTGTGCCAATGGATGCGTCTCAAAAAGCAAAAAAATCAAATGGCAATTGAAGAGCGACGAGAACTCAAAAAAAAAAAAAATATTAGCCATGGTAGTCTTAATAAGAAACGAAAAAACAACTTTCTAATACGAAGAGGGGTTCTAGATGGAAAGGAGATTGGGTGAAAAATCCTAATAGGGTTAAAAATGAGTCCATAAATCATTTCAAGAATCCGTTTTGAGAAAGAACCTAAAGTCTGTCGGAGCCGATGTGCTTTAATAGGAGTTTTCCTCACCATCTGAATTCCAATGCAACAACTGGAGTTTGGAGAAGCCGAAGTGTCAAATAAAGAGAATCAAAACGGGCGGTTTGGGGGATATTGTGTTGTTGAATAAATCTCCGCGGCCCGAATGGGATCACATTAGGTTTTATAAAAAGTTTTTGGAGTTTTAATAGAAAATAGATGTGTTGGCGGCGGTGACATATTTTCTTTTCATTACAGTCGCATTCCAAAAGGGTGTAATTCATCTTTCATAGCGTTGATTCCGAAGACTCCCAAAGCAAAAATGGTGAAGGATTTCCAGGACCATTAGTCCCGTAATTGGGAGCCTTTCAAAAAAAATTGCAAATTTTTGGCTAATCGTCTTTGTGATGGGCCCTTGGAGCTATTATGTTTTAATGAGGTGTCAAATCGACTTTTTGTTGCGGATAGGCAAATTCTTGACGGACCATTTATACTTAATGAGGTTTTGCAGTGGTGTAAGTTGAAGAAAAAACATTCATTTATTTTAAAAATTGACTTTGAAAAGGCTTATGATTCTGTTTTTCGTGGAATTACCTTGATGATGTCATAAGAAAATTTGGGTTTTGGTGAAAATGGTGTGGAGTATGTGGTATACAAGAATGTCCTTCCGATCTTCTGGGATCGGTTAGTGAATGGAAGCCCTACGAGAAATTTATTTATTTTAAGGGCCTTAAACAAGGTGATCCTCTTTCTCCGTTTTATTTTATTTTTGAGGTTATGAGAGTCTTTCATCAATTTCTTTTTAAAAGAGTTTGTGGATTGCCGGCATGTTTAATGGCATTGTGGCTTTAATTCGGTATGCATCTTTCTTATATGTTTTATGCGGGAACGATGCGGTGTGTTTTTTTATTTAAGGGCAATGGAGTTGTACTAAGAATATTGATACGATTTATATATGTGTATGGAAATGTTTCATTCGTGTGCATCAGAGCCTTCTATTAATTTAAGCAAGAGATAAGTTTATTGGGTGTTGTGGTGAGTGGAAGAATAAGAGGGTGGATTGGCAAGCTACAAGATTGAATTGGGTTGGTGGTGTCCCTTAAGGCATCATTGCTTATTTAGTTCTGAAAGTTTGGGGGGAAATAAGTCCTCGGATTAAATCGTGGGAATGAGATTGTGTGATAAAAAATGAAATGGAAAGATGAAAACATTATCGATAGATGGTTTTAACCCTTCTCAAGGCGGTCTAGATCCATGCCTATATTATCATATGTCCTAATATTACAAGGGTTCCAATGAAAGTCCTTCAACGCATGGAATCAATTCGAATTCCCGGTTTTAGTGGGTGTGAAATTTTAAATTAGTAAAAAATCTATATGGAGTAGAAATAGTGAGTTAAGATTTTGATGTACAAAAGATAAAGGTGGCCTTGGTGTTTCTAGTTATAATGCGCTTAATAAGAGCTCTAATGTATGCTAAATGGGTTTGGCGGATATTACAACTCAAAAGAACTTGTTATGGACTATGGGGTTATTTAAAGCTTATTCATGGCGAAGATGGGAAAATGGGGAGTAAGCGGATACAAGGTTGGGTTTTTCTTACCAAGTCCATATTGGCGAAGCATTCTCCAGGAGAGTGAAACATTGAAGATAAAAGGTAATACACTTAAAAGAATTTTATGCAGAAAAAGCTTGGGCAAATAGGTGCGAAACTTATTTTTTGGGAGGAATTTGTCATGAGACATGGTTTTGAAACAAAGATTATCCTTAGCTTTATGCTTGGAAGTGAAGAAGACTGTCTCGATGAGGTGCTATCCTAAACTGTCACATGAGAACTTGACCTGGTCTTTTCGTCGTGCTCCTAGAAGCGGAGTGGAACAAGATCAGTTGACAGATTTGACGACTTACGTGGAAGGTGTTGTTCTTGGTGTCACGCCTGATAGGTGGTATTGGACGCTTGATGGTTCGGGTGAGTTCTCGGTAGCTTCGGCTAGAAAGGTTATTGATGATAACAGGTTTTTTCCGGAAGTGAGTCTACACAACTCGATGATAAAAGCGTGCCAATCCAAGTAACATTCAATGCGTGGAATGGTGAGAATGTGGAATTGTTTTGCCACCCGTAGCCTTATATATGAATCTCCCGGAGAGGATATAGATATTCCGTTTAATTTTTGTCCGTTTGTGGTAGCCTCCAACGGAATCGTCAAGTCATTTATTTTTTGATTCGCCTTTGTTGCGAAAGATAATTTTTCCGCAAGATTTGCCGTTGGTGGGAGATGGATTTCATGGAAGTGCACACATTCGATGAATGGGTTTCTTGGATCGTAAATCTTCGGATTCTTATCAAGCATAAAAATGTTGTTAGCAGGGGTGCGTTTAATTAGCGGTTTGTGGTGGCTAATTAGGGCAATCTTATCTGATAGATAAGGTGTGTACCTTTGGTGTGGTTTCTCTGTCTAACGGATATTTTTTTGATGATGTTTGTGTCTTCTTTTTATTGGAGTCGGTTTAGATGTAATGTGTCGTTTAGTTGGGTTGATTGGCTAAAAAATCCTCATCTTGTAACTTTGTAATTTTTATAGCTTTTTGCTAGTTTTTTAATAAAGTGTTGTTAAAAAAAATGATGTTATTCATGTCCTTTTTATTAAAGAGTTAAACACCGATATTGTCTTGAAGGACCTATCGTAACATGATTCTAACACTACCGTTTAGCTTACTCCGAAAGTAAAAGTACCATAATTTAAGTTAACACTATGTCACTAAATATTTTATAAAAGTTCTTTTAAAGTAATAAAATTTTATTTTATTTATTTGAGTGATTGAACTTATAAATTAGATTAGTTTTCATATTTTCAGGGTTATTGAACGTATATTTTTAGATAGTTAAATAACATAAGTGTCGTGTTTTTACAGGTTTAATGATGTCTACGTATATTTTTATAAGTTCGATGACTAGAAATGTTACGTTTCATAAGTTCAGTAACTCAAATAAATAAAATACTGAAAATGTTAATTACACCTTAAACCGATCTGAAAACGGTAAGTCGGTAACAATAAAAAAGCAAAGTGAGGAAGAAGAGAAAGCATAAAAGAAGATGCTTTGTTGATATGTTTCCCAACGAATAGATATGCTCATGCACATTTGATCATTTATGTACCAATCTAGCAAATCTACCCCACCTTTTTATCTAGCTACATCTTTTGAAATAAAAATCAGTTCAATGATTTTTGAAATAATCTTAAACCTCAATTATTTAAACACATTTAAACTATCTAAAATACTTATACATGGCGTGTATGCATAATAAACAAAAAATTTATATCAAATAATTGTAATCTTAATTCCAACTTTGTTATATTATACCATCCGAGTAGCAAATCATGGAGTATAATTTCGTCCTCAAATTGTTTTTTTAGTCTAAAAGTACGAAAATAAACATTTTAATTTCATATTTCAATAAACCTACTTGATAACTTGTTGAAGTGCATGTACATCACCTAAAAGAAGAAACTTACATCAAACAACAAGCAAAATACAAATATTCACTTACGATTTCATTTTCTTTTTGACTTTCCCATTACAAAAGAGGGAACCAAACCCGAAAAAATTTATGGTTCCCTTTGAAATATTATAAGCCGGGGGGATGTTCAGAATCGGAATAATTCTGATCCCCCCTTTGCAACTCTTAGAATTATACGAATTTTGATAAGTATAGTACACATGATTAGAAGGTGGAGGTTGATTTAAGCTTGAACACCTTCTTAACAACATAGGATCCTTGGATTTTTCAACAACTTTTGGACCTACATTTCTTTTCGGATTCAAAGCCGACCCAGTTGAATTGCTTCTTGACAAGCTTTTGATTGATAATGATCTAAGCAATCCTTTTGGTCCCTTGCTATTGTCAATATTAAGGCTCACACTTCGCGTAAATTGCCAAAATGATCTTGTAGTCGATGTTGGTGTCGTTTTCTCTTGGTCTTGATCTTGATCTTTATTAAATATGAACTCCTTTAGCCTTTTCTTTTGGTTATCCAAATTTGGTTTTTGTGATGCTACTTGGACATCTTTCGTTATGGGATCATGGACTTGAACTTTTTCAATAGTCTTGATTTGTGTAGGGATGATTTTACCATTAGAAAATAGCTCATCAGCTGGTGTGAGACTTGATGTGTTACATAAATCGAAATCAAAACCGGGTGATAGAAGGAATTGGTCTGATCGGATGGGGTGGATCGAGTCGATTTCGGATGATGAATCATTTAGATCATGAGAAAATGAAATTCTTGGACTTACAAGAACTTCAGAAGTTGAGCAAACATCAACTGCCATGGCTTAGTTTTTGAATGAAAAATGTTGTGGAAAGAGGGAAGTCATGTTATATAAAAGATTGTGATTTGTATGGGTGGCTTTTATATTTGATTGAATGAAAGGCTTTTATTATTAAAATGGTTAGGTAAACTTTTTAAAAAGGTTGTCTGTCTCGTATACATTATTTTTTCATAAATGTCTTGAACATGTATAGGTACATTTGGTATATTACTTGATCCACTTGTAACAAAGAAACTGGTTTTTGGTATGATTCGTATTAAGAAGTATATCAAGTATCCGGACAAGTTTCTTAGAGAATAAATTCATATTTTGAGATAAATTTAACTTTTATGACACATTTTTTTTGGAATCAAGAGTTTATTGTTTGTCATCTAAGCTCTAATATTAAAAAGCCGGAATCTTTAAATGTGAAATTAAGAGCATAAGTTGTCATGACATGCATTTGTTATGCCATTTTAGTCTCATTAGTGTTGCGTCATTTCAACGGAACATTTCAAAATACCTCATCTCTCACAACACGTCACAACTCAAGTCATTTGAGGCCCACTCATCAACAAATTTTTTTTTCATTTTTAAACAAACTAATACTTATTCATTAATATAACATTTAAAAAAAAGTTATAAAATTATATAAAAGTAAAAAAAAATAAGAAAAAAAGAAAAAAGAAAAATACACAAATTATATAATCAGATGGCTAGGTACCATAACATTTCAACACCGAAAAAGTGATGTCACCTTAGCGCCACATCAGCTTTAACATTTCAACACCAACACACCAAAATACCCCTCTAATCATAACACCTCATAACACCACTTTTTGGGACTCACATTTTTTTCTTTTTTATTTATTTAACCAAATTAAATATTTAATAATTTAATAAAAATATAGATTAAAATTTAAAAAAAGTAAAAACGATATAAAAAATAAGAAAATGAGCCCCTTCTTCTACCTTGTCTTTCTTCTTCCTCTGCTCAACGACACACACCAAAAAACACACACAAACACACACTACACACACAAACTGATACGCCCATGATTGGGATATTATTATAGTTTATTATGTTGGTCTATTGTTTAGGAAATGATGTATTTTGTTTGTCATTGTTTAGGAAATGATCTTGTTTATTATAAGAGTTATCTTGTGAGTCAGCTTGTGAAATCAGTTATTGTCTTTTATTCGGTATAAATACCGAATGGTTTTCATCAATGGAATCAATCAAGTTTGTCAAATAAATCTCTAAGCTTCTCTCTTCTTTCTTACGGAGCTCGCACACGATATAGTGGTGCAAATCTATCTCTTCTTCTTCTCTTTTCTGACGGAGCAAGCACACGCTAAAGGTGGTGCCCTATCCCGATACAACCCCGAACATCTTTCATTGAGAGCTCTCGTTGAGAGGGTTTCGATTTAAAGTTTAAAAAAAAGTTTACTGTTCATCGAGTACTATTCACGCGCATTGTTTACCATTGTTACTGTTCACGCGGTACTATTCATCGGTGCTATTCACCAAGAAAAAAAATTCTTCGAATTATTGTTCAAGGCATTCATGGATGAACAAACGGTGAGAGGGTGGCTTAATGATCTACAAGATCGGTTCGACACTTTGTTCGAAAATGATCTACAAGATCGGTTCGAGACTTTGTTCGAAACTTTGGCGCAAAAAACGGGCCGCGTTCTTCCAACAGCAGAGTGATGCGTTCGAGGCTCTTTTTGGTGACGAAAATAATCAAGCCGTTAATACTATTGCTGGTGATCAAGAAGACCCTGACGTGAAGGATAAATAAGAAAACCAAGATGACCCCAACATAGCTATACCGGACTAAGTGTTGGAGGAATCGATTCTCGATAAGTCGAACAAGATGGAAGAAACAGATCTTACCAGTCCAGAAATGGTGGTGGCAGAAGACTTGGGGCAAAAACATCTCCATAACTTCGATGAGACTGCTATGTTGCTAATGACTGAAAAGGATGTTGACTTCTGTAACGCGGCCACGGACGGGGGGTGATGATACAGTCGAAAGCGGGGACATATCAATCCTCAATTCACTCATTGGTCATGGAAGCCAGCGTTCTCTCCAACTGTGTGGAATGATCGGTACAACGGAAGTGCTCATCGACAAAGAGGTTGATACAGAAGTCCAATACGATGTTTATACCTTACATGTTTTTATTCCGTTCTTGAAGCGTCTTAATGACCAGTACATAAAGAAGAGGAAGATGAAGGCTGCAATGCAAAGAAGATTATGGGATCCTGGAATCAAGAAAAAAAATTAGGCATCACCTTGAGGGTAAGGTGGTTGTGAAAGAGTGGAAAATGATATGCCCATGGTTAGGATATTATTATAGTTTATTATGTTAGTTTATTATGTTGGTCTATTGTTTAGGAAATGATGTTATTTTGTTTGTCATTGTTTAGGAAAAGATCTTGTTTTATTATAGGAGTTATTTTTGAGTCAACTTGTGAAACAAGTTATTGTCTTTTATTCGGTATAAATACCGAATGGTTTTCATCACTGGAATCAATCAAGTTTACATGTTCTTATGTTAGTATTCTGCAGTTGAATAATAAGTAAAAGTAATTATTGTGATACGCTCATCAAAGTTTAAGATAAGTAATTCTCTAATCTTCTCTTCTATTTTCTGACGGAGCCAACACACGCTTGAAGTAGTGCCCTATCCCGATACAACCCCTAACAGGGTCGTATCAGAAGGTAATGAAACTAGAGAGAAATGACTTTCAGAACATTTCATCTATTAAACTCAAACTGTTACAATGACAGAAACATGGTATTTATACCTATTTTATAAACTAAGAGAAAAGGCAGGAAAAACGGTTACAACTATTTTATAGTTTGACTTACGTTGACCAAACTAGAAAAGTAAAAAACTACAAGCTACACTATAAACTATTACAAATCTTCAAGCTCTTGTTGTGACGAGTGTATTGAGATGAAACATGGACCATATTTACAATATGTCCATTACCCCCCCCCCTGCAAGTTGGCAGTGTATATGGATCACACATGCCAAACTTGGATAAACATGAATGGAAGGGTGCCCTGCTTAGACCTTTGGTTAGGACATCTGTTGCTTGATGATGAGAAGGAATGAATGTAGGGAGAATAATACCAGCTTTGATCTTATCTCTGACAAAGTGACAGTCAATCTCTATGTGTTTGGTTCTGGCATGTTGAACACGATTTGAAGCTAAAGCAATAGAAGATTGATTGTCACACATGATGAGGACATGCTTGGTAGCAGGAACTTGTAAATTCATGAGTAGACTTTGTAGCCAAGTTATTTCACATGTATAGTCAGCTAAGGCTCTATATTTTGCTTCTGTTGAGCTTCTAGACACCACTGATTGTTTCTTTGATTTCCAGGAAATCAGACATGGACCTAGGAAAATGCAGATTCCTGTAATAGACCTTCTTGTAGTAGGACAATTGGCCCAATCACTGTCACAGTAAGCCTTAAGTTGTAATGAGGAGTGAGTAGGAAAGTAGAGGATCATAAGACCTACACTACTATGGTTCTACTTGCTGGAATTAAGCACATAATCTTTTTGTGAAAACTTAGAGAAATATGACTCCACTGATAGGAATGGTCGTAAGTTTGCTTGTGTGTGAGACATTGTTCAAGCGACAAAGCCAAAGGAGATATAAAGTTTTAAATCTGTTAGTATTAGCACTTACCTGGTAACCAAATCTCAAAGCCAAAGCCAACAATATTAGTGGATAATTAGGCCCAAGCCCGACTTGTGGGTTTGGGTCCATTAGGATTTTGCTTATGTTTCCACTCTATATATTGTGGCTCAATAATAAATCATACCTACGGGGTTTTCTATCATCTAACATGGTATCAGAGCGGGTCTGATCCTCAGACCTAGGTGGCTACGTTGAGCCGCCTCCCATAAACCACCCCGTCAAAACCCTAATCCTCTCTTCTCATACCACCGATCCCTAAAACCAAATCCCTTCCACTGTTCCAAAATCTTTAAAAAAATCCATTGTGATCCGGATCTGCTGCAATAAAGGAATCTGTTCCAACTCAATTACGTTGGTAATTACTGGCTAGTGTCTTTTGGATGATGTGGGCTACTGTATGCCTTTTTGGATGATGTAGGCTACTGTATGCTTTTAGCATTTGTGATCAAGTATGGAAGGGTTTGAAATTGGTGAAGAGTGATTATATGAATTTACTTTGGTTCAAAAAAAAAATTATAGTTGTTTGTTTTATTTTTTATTCGTGCTAAGGTAACGAGTTGTTAAATCGTGCTAAGGTCACGTTCATGCTAAGGTCATGAGTTGTTAAATCGTGCTAAGGTCACGTTCATGCTAAGGTCATGAGTTGTTAAATCGTGCTAAGGTCACGTTCGTGCTAAGGTCACGAGTTGTTAAAACGTGCTAAGGTCAGGTTCTTGTTTTGTTGTATACGTTAATGTTTTGTTTTGTTTTATTTCTTCTTTTCTAGTTTACTTCTCCAGTCCTGAGCTTTCGTGATTTCGCCGCTCGGACTGCGGGGGAGTATTAGTGGATAATTAGGCCCAAGCCCGACTTGTGGGTTTGGGTCCATTAGGGTTTTGCTTATGTTTCCACTCTATATATTGTGGCTCAATAATAAATCATACCCACGGGTTTCATAGTCTAACAGTTATAGAGCGTTATATAGATTCCTCGTGTATGTGGATATATGTATTTTATGGATACGCGAATGATTTTTTTCTGTAAGCCTTATGCTTTACCACATTCTTATGTGTGAAGGTGATTCTATAAACCTTATGTTTTACTATTCAGTTATTTTGAGTTTGTTCAAATTGTTACGGGTTAAAAATTTGGATAGCAGGGCTAATGCACAAAAATAATGAGTATATTTTTGTAGCTTTTTGCTCTCGTTTACTTTGTGCTGTCACAATGGAAACATTCGTATATATAAGCTTCTGTTATTAAACTACGTGATATGTAACTTAGTCTTTTGAATCTAGTCATGTCTTCATATACGTAAGCCACCACTATACGAACAAAACCCGACTATATATCTGGCCAAGACCCGGCTATATTCAGTTATATCCGGCCAAGACCCGGCTAAACCCGGTCAAGACCCGGCTATTCCAGCCAAAACCCGGCTATATTCGGATAGACCCGGCTATATTCGGTTATATCCGGCCAAGACCCGGCAATTCCTGCGAAGACCC
>BQNB010152076.1:0-10759 GCA_026074375.1 Tanacetum coccineum | reverse complement strand
AGAAATCTTTCTTAACATCAATTTTCAATCCTTCTATCATTTAAAAGAAAGAATTTATCCTCATTTCATCATTGAATTTTATCGATCCTTCCTATTTCGTTTGATAAGCGATGATTGGTTTATTTTCTTTAACATCGACGAAGAACGATTTCTCTTTACTCTAAGGGAATTCGGAATTCTTCTAGATCTTCCTTATAAAGGACACTCCTTTTATAGCAACGCATGGTCACTCGTGTCCATTCTAGATCACAACAATTTCCAAACAAATGATCCCTACTTCACAAAACTCGATCATCCCACCTCAATCATTTTCAATGTAACTAAGAAAAGAATCAATGGAGAAAACTACGACTCTCTTGATCCAAATCTTCTTTACACAGATGAGGTATGTCCTTATCTTAAAACCGCCAAAATTGTAATACGAGAAAACATTCTTTGCAATAATGATCCCAAAAACCATTTGTCCGCTTGTGGTGCATACATGCTCTATTGTATCACTACTTCCACTTCATTCAATCTAGCATACTTTGTAGCTAGACGAATACTCCACTGCAAAAACTCTCTTCTATCTAAACTCTTCGAAATCATAAAAAGAACTCGTTTATCTTTCAAAAGCGATCGCTACATTTCCTACAATCATTCAATGGATAAAATGAGGAAATTCTCTTCCAATGATGAAATCATTGATGATTACCATTGCGGTCTGCATCATCATCATGATCATGATCATTCTCAATGGTAATTCCCATAAAATGGTAATACAAAAGTGTTATCATATAAGTATGTAATAGGAAACCTTAGGATCTCAACTAGGATATCTAATTTGTGTTTGTGATATTAGGATGATAACTTGTGGGATTTTTAGATTTTGTATGTTGAATTACCTATGGTATTTTATTATTTCTATGATGATTGCATGCTATTTGGTTTGGGTTTTGGCTGCAAAAACAGGTTCTGGTCATATTTATGTGTACCACGGATCTACCTATGGGAGATCCGTCTGTTGTTTTAGTAGATCCGTAAGTCACCAGGCCAGGCGCCAAAATTCGAATTTTCTTGATTTTTAACTTTTTCTACTGTATCTTATAATCATGCTATATGATCCTATGTGAAATTTTAAACATTAGGATATACCATGCCTTCCATATAATCCAAGAACCATTATACAAAACACTTTACTACTTCCACCATATAATCATCACCCTCAACCTCAAATTTCTTCACATTTCTTATAACTTTCTCTCACACACTTCACTAGTTCATCACCATGAAAAGTTCATCCAAAACAAATTCACCCAACTACAAGAGAAAAACCTTACATTAGGTAGTCAAATCACCTACCTATGTCAACTTTACATCCTTTAGTAAGGAACACCAAAATGAAAGAACACCATCACCATCTCCAAGAGGCAAATCTCTTTCACCACCAAATGCACCATCAAAATCCACCTCTAGTAGAAGGACATATCAAACTACTTCTTCATCCCCAAGTGAGTCTCCAACACCAACTCATGTTTCTCCTCCACTAAAGCTAAGATTTGTCATCCCAATAAAGCTTGAACCTCAAGAACATCCATCAAAATTTTTATCACCTCATGCCCACATGTGTCAGCTGTGGATAATTGGCCACCGGGTCTTTTAAATCCGTCTCCACCACCTCGTATCTCTAGATCACTACCTGGGTTTGCACAACAACCCCCTGGATTTGAGCATCCGCCACTACCTTGTTTCCCACATCCACCACCCGGATTTGAACATCCATAACCTCTACCTCCATTGTTTGTTAACATCAACAACAATGCACCTTAACTAGAAAACCATCAAAACCTACCACCAAATCTTAGAAATCAAGATTTTCCTAACCTTCCAAACAACATCTTGGATTTCTTACATCTAAACAACATGCCTCACCTTCACAATATGTTTTGTCAATGTTGTAGCACCACTAGGCATGAAATCCACATGCTTCGAAACCGGGTCAACTACATTTTCTCCTACATCTGACACCACCTTGGATCTTAATCTAACCCACCATACTTTCTGCACTAACCACCTTGGTATTTCTCTTCACCCTATAGGTTATATGGGAAAATTTATATTATATCCCAACATTAAGAATTTTTTTGTTGTTTTTCTTTTTTCTAATTTATTTTAAGTTTTTCTAGCTATAGCCCTTTTAGTTTATTTTGGCTAAATGCCCAATTTTATGTTATTTACCTTATAATGGAATTAACATTATTAATTGTTATGTTTTGATAATGGTGGTTGTTTATTGCTTATATATATGCATGTGTTGTTTTTATATATATATATATATTTGCTTGACTACTAACTTTGTTTTGTAGCAAGCATCCATACCTCGATTTCTTAGTGTCCCAAGCAAGGGGGAGCATATACCGAAGGGGAACACTTGCAATTTCGTCTTTATTTTTACTTTGCATTCGTCACAAAGTTACTTTGTATTCGTCAAAATTCGAGTGGCAACCACACCTCTACAATGCTTTTTGCTTCGACAAAAGGGGGAGAAGATATGTAAACTCAACCACTAAATACTTATTTAGTAACTTTTAATACATATGAGTTTATATTTTGTCATCATTAAAAAGGGAGAGATTGTTAATATAAATATTCGTGTAAAAACGATATTTATATTTAATGATCTTCATGTTTTGATAATAACAAATATAATGTCATAATACGTAAAAGTTTATGTAAACAAGTTATTTAGTCGTAAGTTTACTTGACGATGACAAATCACTTAAGGTATGAATATGACATTATAAAACGTAGTTAATGATCAAAGAAAAATATTTTCTATTGCTTTTAAGCTTAATCATTTGCATAAACCTTTTCTAATCGAATGATTTCAAGTAAACACATGATTAATTATAAGCTAGTTATATTAATCATGTAAGACAAAATAGGATTAACTATAAGTGGAAATAATATTTCCAAATCTTTTCAAATCTTGCCAAATCTAAAAAATCTTTCCTTATTTATGTTAAGAAATATTTTTCTTCTAGAAGAATCTAATAAATCTGATTTTTAGGTACATAAGAATATTTTGTTAAGATTTGGGGTTAATCACAAAATGACAAAAATTATCCCAGCTGCACCACACAGATCCAGAAAACCAAAGAAGGATCCGGGTGTTGGTGGATCCGTGCGACCATCTGTCTGGACCATATTTTGAATTTTAAATGTTGGCTATAAATACCAACCTCATGTCTTTATTTTAGATAACCCTTTCCAATATTTTTCTTTCTACCTTTTTCATTTTCATACATTCTTTGATCATTATACTTGTTTCATAATCCATTATAAGTGATCAAATCATTCCACTCTTTACTGAAGAACACTAACGAAGACATCAAGCTTCAAGTGTTATTAGTTTAGTTGTGTCATCACTTTTGTGATATTTATCTATCTTCAATCTCTTGTGTTGTGTGTATCGTATGTGTATGATAGGTTAGTATTTTAGGCCTTAAAATACGTAGTATGTTAGATTGGTTGATGAGGTGGAAATTTATACACTTTTTCGGGGTTATTTAACCTCTATAATCATGCAAAAATGCTTAAAATGTGTGCTTAATCGTTTCTTTTTGCATTTTTAGCACTTGGAAAATATTTGAAGAAAATACACGTGACTTGGGCCCTATTTTAAAAGAAACGGGACAAGAGTATGACTTTACACCAAAAGAAGGCTTAAAGAATAAATCACATATGGTGGCGACCCGCGTCAGGAAAATTGTGACGGCGTCTAAACTTAGCCGTCATAAAGAAACCCTAAAAGATTTGATGGTGCGACGGCGTCAGGATTTATTGCGACGCCGTCGTGATTGTTTTCTTATATATACAAACCCGAATTTAGGTTTTCATATAGCATATTAAAAGTGGAGTTCGATAGAAACGATTTGTAGCTGACTTTGGGAGTATTTTAGGGTTTCCCAACCCTTTTGTACCATCCCTAAATTGCTTGTTTTAATATAGTGAAGTTCTTTTAGCCTTTAATCTTTTAATATGTCTTATTGTTTAATTGGTTATTGTTTTTTGCTTATCTTTAAGATGCTAGGCAAGATCTCATTAGTGTTTGCTTATGATTGCATGTGAATTAGTATGTAGATCATAATAATATTGCTTCTTGATGGATGTGTGTGCATGTTTAGACTTTAGAACCCTAGTTACTAAAGTTTATCGAAGACTCAAAAGATATTTTGAAACACTAAATAAGCCAGAATGAGCTTATGAAAAAGCTAGCTAAAAATGACATATTAAAAGAACAAGTATAAATAAATGATACAAAAGCTTAAACCAAGGAAAATTAAGCATATATTAACACTATTAAGTAAGATAAGACAGAAATAAACAATAATAAGCAATGCTACAGTAACCTTAAAGAAAAGTGCAAGAATTAAATACGAGACTTACAATGAACCTCTAGCTAAACAAGAGGAACCCAAAAGGGCAGCTTTAAGCTCCCTAGCTTATTAATAAGCTAGGGTGTGAGTCCATTTGGTTTTCCATTACAACCAACTTCCAAAATGCTTTCCACAATTCAAATGCAAAGGTAATTCAGGTTATTAAACTGGTTTGCAGAATTTAAACTTAGTTAACACTTATTTAGCTCAAATAAAGAGCTTAGAGTAGCTTTAAAACAAACTTAAGGTAATGTAAACTTAGAACACGAATTGCAAAACAAACTGAAATTTCATTAAACTTGGAACTTTTACAAATTGCAGAAAGGAAAAAGTTTTTTTTTTACGAATTCTCCACATTAGATTTAGTTTAATTAATAGATAATTAGTTTAAAACAAACCTCTTTCAAACCCGAGATTTTATCTGCTTAAATTAAATATAAAAATACAAAAAATATTCTTCTTTCAATCCCGTAGACCTTAGTTACATCTAGCTTGGACCCAACCATGAGGGCTCCCGAAATGGCATTGAGCTCCCTGAAGAAGCCAAGGTATCTCCCTTGCTACTCGACACCATCCGATTCGTGCAAAACGAATTTGCATTCCACAGACTTAGGTCTGAAGACCCGATCCAAGATCTTAAGAACTTTCTCAGAATTGTAGATTCTATTGACCTTAATGGTGCATACAAGAAATACTACTCGTTTGTCACACCTCATCATAGGCAGAAACACAGGTGTTGCAGCATAATGATCAATCATAACATAAGATACAAAATAGAGAAATACTAAGATGCATAAATGAAAAGTGTCATGATGACCATCAACCTCAATACAACCTTGATTGATGTCCACAACCCTCGAGTCTTGCCTATACTACACTACAACGGTTAGGTACACTGCCTAGGGAGTTGTAAAACTTAGTGGAGTTTCCCAACATCATCAAAGTTTTGGCGCCGCTGCTGGGGAATAGTATAGGTTCTGAATTTTATCTAGCCTATAGGACTACTCCTTGATTCCTATCAGTGAGAATTATATTATGTCAACTAGCTTTCTTTAGTCTATCTTTTTCTTCGTTCCCTCTGTTTGTAAAATATTTTTGTTGACCTCCATGGGAGACGAAAATCCTATCCATACCCTAGGAGACTATTCCAGACCCAGCCACGAGGGCTCCCGAAACGGCATTGAGCTCCCTAAAGAAGCCAAGGTATCTCCCCTGTGACTCGACACCATCCGATTCGTGCAAAACAAATTTGCATTCCACGAACTTAGGTCCGAAGACCCGATCCAAGATCTTAAGAACTTTCTCAGAATTATAGATTCTATTGACCTTAATGGTGCATACAAGAAATACTACTCGTTTGTTACACCTCATCATAGGCAGAAAGACGGGAATGTAAATTAATGATCAATCATAACACAAGATACAAAATAGAGAAATACTAAGATGCATAAATGAAAAGTGTCATGATGAGCATCAACCTCAATACAACCTTGAGTGATGTCCCAAATCAAGAACACAACACATAGTCGCCAATTATTACCATCATAAGCCCACGCAGGGGTCCACACAATCTTAAACCTCAATCCACAAGAAAAACCATTCCATAACATACATCAAATGAAAGACTTCTCAAACAAGATTCCTACGGGATTCTCTAAAAGTCCGCTACATGCACCACAACCTTAACGATCATTTACTTCACCTGAAAATGATACTCGAAAACGTCAACAATAATGTTGGTGAGCTCGTAGGTTTTACTCGAAACCCTGTTGTTGTGCCAATCAATTAAACAGTGGATACTAGTGCTATATGACAGTAAATATATGCAACAGGACCTTGCACTATCAGGTGTCAGAATTGTAACAAAGTAGGCCATCAGACTAGAAATTGTAGAAGCTAAGAACTTCTGTTTCCAAATATCACTCTATCACTCAACTAAATCTCGGGATGAGATTTCTATAAGGTTGGGTGAATGTAACAACATACAATTTTCATCATTGTAATTTCCAATTATATTATATTAAATGCTACTTTTTCACAGGAAATTTTTTGCTTTATTCCATTATGTAACATAGTTTACATTTTTAAAGTAAACGAGCTCACGCAACTACCTATGCCAATTATATCTACGTTTATATCAAGTAAACGTCTTAATATGTCAAGTCAATATTCTAATATCCACTATGCCATGTACGTTATCTATTTAACATATTTTTTATAACATTATTACTAAATGAACATTATCCGTTAATGTTTATTCCAAACAAGTATACAAGTGTTCAAGGCTTATGTACAAGTATTCTAGCATAACTTTTGAATATATTTTCCCTCTTAAAACCTAGTACAACCTTCTAGAACACAATATACAATCCAATTAAGCATGAAATTCAAATAAGTTCATTTTCCCTCCATTTTCTTAAGTAATTCATACCATCTTTTTAGCAATATGTACAAGCCTTTCAAATACATTATCTAAACCCTAATTACCTTCTAATCCTAACCCTAATCCTAAACAAAACCCTAACCTAAACCTAAACCCTAATTCGAACCCTAATCATCACTAAACCTAAGTTTAACTTAAAACTAATCAACTATACAACCTAGCATCACCATGACACCTTCCTAGCATCACCTAGCAGCCACTAAGTAGCTTCATCACCTACTTGTCACCACAACTTGGCCACTAAGCAAAGCTACCACCTTTCGCCACCTCCTCCCTAGTTGTGACCTCCACACAACTCGACACCTCATTCTAGCCTTCCATAGTCACAAGTAGCCTACTTTAGTCACTAACCTTGCTCCCTACTCCAAGTATACTTGGTCACCAAGTTGCTACACTTGGCCACCAAGTATTCGTGACCCTATATATAGTCGATCCAAACATATACTTTCATATCTCATTTCATACATTCTCTCCCACTCAAACCATGTTCTAGCCATTCCCTAGCAGTAGTAGAAGATTAAGAGAATCCTCAAGAGTCCTTTGAAGCCAAGAACCAAGACCAAGAAGGTCTTGAACTCCATTCCTAACCGTACAAACTCAAATAACCCATTTTGACCCATTTTCAAATTTGTAAGTTTTCTACACGTTAGATCAACCATATTATTGTTTTAAAACTATTATAAGGTTTATTAGATCCCATATGAACCCTTGTTTGAGCCTTAAATCATAGAACCCATGCGTTTTTGCTAAAACCCTAAAACGACCCATTTTTAATATATCTAGCTAACGAATCTTTTTTCTAAATTTTTGTTACTTTAGAACTTCTTATTTTAGCCTATAATAATAAGCTATAACCTGCAAAATTGATTTCAAAATCAAAAATATCAATATTATGGTTTTTGGACGTAATTCGCAAATATTTTCATGCAAAGGGGTATATATTGTAAATTCTTGAAACTTATAAATAGAGGGGCTGAAATTTTAATTATTCTAATGTTAAACTTCAGGGGTTGTTTTGTCATACTTGAAAGTTAAAGGTTCAAAGATTTTAAAAGTTATATTAAAAGGATTAACTTTGTAAATATATATAAACCAAGGGTATATATTTTCATTTTGCATTCTTAAAGGTATGAAATATAATATTTTTATATATATTATAAAAATATATTTAAGTATTATAAGACTCGATTTTATTAAAACCCGATACATTTGTCGTTATTAATCATCGATCGACGTATTAGAAAACAATTACGTTATATATTTAACGTAACTTATCATCGACTAGCTTTTGAAGAAACTTAAAATCTTATCGTATCACGTTACTAGGGAATTTCATGTAAGGGGTTTCATTTGGGTATAAGTTTTGACGAGTTTGCTGGATTTACGATTTAAAGTGTCATGGCTCATCAAATGTTTACTACATGGCCTCTGAATTATGATAGCCCGAACAATAATACAATATTTCCATAAATTAATAAATCAAAGTAAGATGTATGTTAAACTTTATAAAGTTTTGAAAACACAAATAATCACACTAAGACATGACATATTACCCTCAGGTTGCGTGACAAGGCCGTTACTTTTATTTCATATACTTTTGCCATCAATCAGATTTCCCTGTTAAGGTGAGTTCATAGCCTCGCATTTCAATCTTTTGAATGTTTTATAAACCCGCGAGGGGGATACATGCTTAAACCATGAATGCAAGTGTTTTTCCAACTGTATGCTATCCAGATATATTATTGCCTAAGTACCTTCAAGTGCCACTTTTTCCATATCATGAAACATTAATTACTTGCGAGTAAATGCAAATATTGTGGATAGATCAATTGGGGGTGACGACTCCCGTTGGTATACCCATTCATGGGGTAGCCAAACGCACTATATTTGACTTAATGGGTAACCTTGGCAAGTTACCTTTCCACGGGGACATTTGTTCCTCAACCAATGTCACTACGGTGATTTCCATGTTAACGTATTGATATCATGAGCTTAGGGCAATAATACTATTTTTCTTGATAATTGTATGTGTTGCAATTATTTCCACTTATGATAACTTGTATTTGATTATTACTATTTATGGGTGTATAACAACGTAACCACTAGGAAGTGAACCAGTCCCTGAGAAACCTAATGAGTCAGATGCTTATTAGAGTGTTCATCTCTGGAAGTCTTACATTCCAAAATTTTCTGTTATATCCTGCAATGTAATATCAAAGAATGATCATAAGTCATTGTATTATAATTTTCATACCTTAACTTGTGATATGACTATATCGTTTTATCGATTCTTATTCTGTGTTGTCTTGTATATGTTGATAGATGCCTCCCAAGAGAACATCAACATCTGCAGCACCAGCTATGACTCAGGCTGCCATCAGGCAACTAGTTGCTGATAGTGTTGTTGCTGCACTAGAAGCACAAGCTACAACCATGGCAAGTACTGACAATCCAAATAGGAATACTGGACCAAGAAAAACTCCTATAGTAAGGAAATGCACTTACAAGGAGTTTATGAGTTGCCAACCTTTCTACTTTTATGTTACTGAATGAGCTGTTGGTCTCATTCGTTGGTTTAAACGAACTGAATCGATATTTTCTCGTAGCAACTGTACCAAGGCCTACAAAGTAAAATTTGCTACTGGTACTCTCACCGAGGATGCCTTGTCCTGGTGGAATTCCTATGCCAAACCTATTGGAATAGATCAAGCCGACAAGATAGCGTGGACTGAATTGGAAAGGCTCTTGACCAATAAGTATTGCCCTCGAACTAAAGTTAAGAAAATGGAAGACGAATTTTACAACTTGGTTGTGAAAGGAAATGATCTCAAGACTTATGCTAGAAGATTCCAAGAACTAGCAGTCTTATGTCTAAATATGGTACCAAACACTGAGAAACTTATGGAAGCTTTCATCGAGGGGATTACCCAGAAGTATTGACGGAAATGTTACCACTTCAAAGCCTCAAACTTTGGAGGAAGCCATTACCATAACCCAGAGGTTAATGGATCGGGTAACAAAGCACGATGCTGAGCAAGGAACCAATGATCACAAACGAAAGTTTGATGATAGAAGAAACAACAATAACACCAACTATCCCAATAATCATGACAACAATAACTACCCCAATGATCGCAACAACAACAACTACCAAAATAACCGTAACAACAACAATAACAATCGTAACAATGATTACCACCAGTAGTAAAATGAAAGGCATGAAACCTTTAGGACTTATGGAAACCGTGGATATAATGGACCTCATCCCCTGTGTAGGAAGTGTACACTGCATCACACAGGATCTTGCACTGTCAGGTGTCAGAATTGTAACAAAGTAGGCCATCAGACCAGAAACTGTAGAAGCTAAGAACTTCTATTTCCAAATATCACTTTATCACTCAACTAAATCTCAGGACGAGATTTTTGTAAGGCTGGGGGAATGTAACAACCCATAATTTTCATCACTGTAATTTCCACTTATATTATATTAAATACTACTTTTTCATCGGAATTTTTTTTGCTTTATTCCATTATGTAACATAGTTTACATTTCTAAAGTAAACGAGCTCACGTAACTACCTATGCCAATTCTATCTACGTTTATATCAAGTAAACGCCTTAATATGTCAAGTCAATATTCTAATATCTACTATACCATGTGCGTTATCTATTTAAAGTAGTTTTCATAACATTATTACTAAATGAACATTATCCGTTAATGTTTATTCCAAAACCCTAATTTCATGTAATGTTTTCATTCAAACCAAGTGTATAAGTATTCAAGTCTTATGTACAAATACCCTAGCACAACATTTGAATAATATTTCTATTCTAAACCCTAGTACAACACATTAAAGCTCAATGTACAAGTCTATTAAGCATATAATTCAAACTTTAC
>BQNB010152075.1:0-15820 GCA_026074375.1 Tanacetum coccineum | reverse complement strand
GTGGTAGAAAGAAATTGTGTTTGGTTATGTGATTTTTAAGTCTTGAAATGAAACTACACGGGATTTTACAATTCTCGACAAAACCAGGAAAACAAGTTAATGTTTCACGGGATTTTACAAGTCAATGAAATGACCGTATAATTTAGAAACTAAGAAATTTGGGTTTTACTTGTTCGGTTACCAAAGAAACGTCTAGTTCGGTCCTACTCGTTCGGTTACAAAATGGAAAACTAGTTCGGTCCTTCTCGTTCGGTTCCTTCTCGTTCGGTTACCAAAGAAACAACTAGTTCGGTCCTGCTCGTTCGGTTACCAAATGGAAAACTAGTTCGGTCCTTCTCGTTCGGTTCCTTCTCGTTTGGTTACCAAAGAAACAACTAGTTCTGTCCTGCTCGTTCGGTTACCAAATGGAAAACTAGTTCGATCCTTCTCGTTCGGTCCTCTAGTTCGATTATCTAGTTCGGTTGATCTTGTTCGGTTCCTAACTAAAGTGACTAGTTCGGTTGGTCTTGTTCGGTTCTAACTAAAGTAACTAGTTCATCTTACTAGTTCGGCTTACTCGTTCGGCTTACTCGTTCGGTTCCAACATACAACACACTAGTTCGGTTATAACTACTACGAAACCCAAATTTTCAAAACTCAAAAAGACATATTTTTGATTGGTTTTTTGTAAAAAATCTTGTACAACTAGTGTTACTAACCCTATAGGAACAATAAAAATGACAACTTTAAGGTTTTTAAGCCAAAAAAAATTAAATCAAGATTTTGCTCTTTGTAAAGGTTTTGAACACAAATCATAAGACAAACACAAAACTAAACACACCACTCCATGGCTCTTGATACCAATTGAAGAAACATGTTTTAGTGTTCGAGCAGATCCAAATCTGGGTAGTTGGAAGTCTGATTTTCTTTTAGGCATTTAATAGTAGAAATAAATTAGTAGAAAAATCATGGAGTTAGTAGACTCATGATATTGAACCTTTGATTTTTGGTAAAATTTATAAAGGTCAGTAGGTGTGGTTTAAAAAATGGTAAAGTGACACTAAAATTCTGCATTTTCGGGTAAATTGTTGAACACTGAAAAAGTATATAAACGAATTGGTAAATGTTGGGCATGGTGTCTGGGTGACCTATGAGGGTAAATAGACACCTTAGACATACATCATATGATTATTATATGTGCTTAAGCTTCTGGCTTCGTAGCGTGTAACACGTGTTATTTTGTTGTTTAGCTTTGTGCGAGGATTTTAGGAATTGCGTTAGCATCAGGTGAGTTTCATAGTCCCTTTTTTCTTATGTTTTCTTGGGGTGAAAATGAGGCTATGAGTTTAAATGATTTAGTTGATGTGATTATGCGTTAATATGTTATGTGGTATGCTCCATGGCTTTGTGTTCAATTGGAGTCGTTTATATGGTATGCATAATGACTTTGTCTTCAATTGGAGGCGTTTATGTGGTACGCTTTATAGCTTTGTGTTCAATTAGAGGCATTTTGAGTTATGTGAGTTCGGTTAGAGAGTGGTGTTTACTACTCAATCAAATCCAACTGAAGGGTTGAAATAATACCTACTAACTTTGTGTTGTGATCGGAGGGTAGTGAGCTACCCATGACCATTTTGTGAGTGATGTGATGTATACGTGGCCTGCGGGACACGTATGGTTGTTATGAATTGTTTTAGTAATCGCAACAATTGTTTGAAAGGTTTTGTTATGTGTATTAAACCTATGACTCTCATTAACCATTGTGATGACTTTTTAAAGCATCATTTTCAGGTGAGCATCATGAGGGTGTTAAGGCTAAAAGAAGTGGTAGAAAGACTGTAGGAATGCATTTGGAGTTCGCTCCTGAGTTTTGTTCGTGTTTGTTGCATGGATTCTTTTGAATTCAATTTGATTTTATTAGGTTCGTAAGTCATTTATGTCTTTGTATTGATGAGACCCTTTGTCATTAATACAAGACTCCGTGCGATTTCTTTTGTTTTTTGGTATTGTCATGACACCTTGTGTCTTTTATATTTAGTTTTGCATTTAGCGATTCTCTATTGTTGACACCATTGTGTTGTGATTGATATCCATGATGTTACGCCTTGTGTTTCCGCCTTGGCGGGGTGTGACAGATTGGTATCAGAGTCTTTGGTTATAGAGAAGTAGGTGGTTGAGCTTAGACTATAACCTATGGGTCCTTCATGTAGATGCATTTAGGGCTTAAGTCTTTAATGCTATAACTGATATGCATCCTCTCTATTTTTGCATAGCTTATATATCTCGTATTTTGCTAAGTTGTCATTTTAGTTATTTTGCCTCCCATTATCTGATATGATATGTATTACTTTCTTAGTATTTTAGCTATGTTTTTCCCCACTCGTAAGAAGTATAGTTAGGGAACCGTTTTCCCAATTCGACTTAAGCGTTATAAGGAGCCTCTTGAGGAACTGAAGGAGATAGGATAGTTGATCGTTTGTCGGATGCATGTAATATGGCTGGACCCGCGGAGTCGGGTGATTCTTGCAGAGGCAAAGTCAAACCCAAGCGAGGCCCCGCATAAGTTTATCCCGTCCTTTACCTCGTCATGTTGTTATTGATTATTTCTTTCAGATATTTCGTATTTTGGAAGTCGTTACGAGACTTTCGTTCTTTTATGTCGTTTCGATTTCAATTTGAAATAAGTAAGTAGTTATTTGATGGAGCATCTTTTATGTGTTAAGTTGGAGTGGTTTAAGATGTGCAATGTGGTATATGTGAATTATGTTTGAAATGGAAGTGTGTGATATGGGAAAGGAATAATGTGGTTGAAATACGGAAGTTGGTAGTAAACTTTACATATATAGAAAGTGAATTTGGAAATGAAAAGTTATTTTTAGAAAGTAGTTTATAAGCAAAATGGTTTACCAAATTATCTTAGGTTTTTATAAAAACTTAAGGTATTGAAGGTAATTAATTAACTAATAAAAGATTAAAAAAATATATTTTTTAATACATGAATAGTAAATACGAATTTTAGGAAAAAAAATAAAAAGAAAAAAAGAATAAAGCCTAATCCTAGTAGGACTCTAATTAAGGGAATTATCTAGTTAATAAATATCAAATAAAAGAACCCTAAAACACTTTTATCCCTCCCCTTTGGAAGCAATCGGCCGAACAAAAGAAGAACAAGAAGGGAAAAAAATAATTTTGCTAGCTAGGTTATTTGTTGTTCAAGATTTGAAGGTTTAAGGTATAGATCATCACTCTGATGGTTAATTAATCATCTTTATAACATGTAATAATTATTATGATGGAATTAGGGTTTTTATAAATCAGTAAATTAATGATATTAATCATGTCATAATGATTAGGGTTTAATTGTAATCGTATGGGTATGATCGGTTAGGTTTAATTTACGTTAAAATATTGATTTAGAGTAAGCAGAATTTAGGGCTGTGTTCACGAGCGAATATCTCAATGATGGTAATAGTTTTTTTTGTGTTTCTGGACTCTAAGCAGTAGCTCATTGAATGTACTTTCCAGAATATCTGGCCTCGAAATTTTTTAAGGTCGGGAAGTCATTCAAATGTTGGTCACACCAAAAGTTGTCAAAGCAGTAAATTCGGGTCAGATTTAGGTCATATTACGAGGTGTAAAACCCCCACATAAAATTCCGTAACTTCACAATGTCAACAACGGATAAAGAATCAATTGCAGCAGGTACGGATAACCGTCCTCCAATGTTGGAAGAAAGTGACTTTGATTCGTGGAAAATACGCATACAGAGGTACATTCGTGGAAAACCTAATGGGAAGTTAATTTGGAATTCCATCAAAAATGGACCTACTCCACATCCAACAACTACAGGACAATACGGAGAGGTGAACAACAAACTCAGGTAATCAGAAAAAAGAGAGATGATGAGTTCACAGAGGCTGAGAACATCAAAGAGCTTGCTGATATTCAAGCTATAAACATCCTCAGTCAAGGGCTCCCAAGACACATATTCAAACACGCGGGGCTGAATCAAACTGAGACGGCACAAGAAATCTGGGAGAATGTAGAGCTACTTATGCAAGGATCCGGTCTCACTGAACAACAACAGAAGGAGATCTTGTTTGATCAATATGAAAGGTTCCGAGCTAATGGAAATGAATCGATTCACGACTACTTTGTTCGATTCCACAAGCTGATCAATGACATGAAGATCACTAAAATACAAATCCTAGCTCATCAGAGGAATACCAAGTTTCTCAACAACCTACCTTCGTATTGGAGAATGTATGTACTCGGTGGATGTGACAGTCAGGGACTATAAATTTGAGCTATGTCAATCTATACATTCTCTTGTAGAGTTATGACAAACATGCATGAGACTCTGAGCACGATGAAACCAATCTTCAGGGAACACTGATCACTGCTTATATGGCTCAGGCAACATAGATAAGTTCACATACCTACTTAACAACTGTACTTACATTCTGGTCCCTCCATAATCTCCTCAGTAACCTATGATGTATGCTAGCAACAATGAACCAGATTGTGAACTTACTTAGTGGGTTTCAAAAACAGTTTCCTTCTACCAACAACCAGCTCAGAACCTTTACTAATCCAATGACCCAAGCTAATATTCAAGCCGATCAGATTACAACCGAGAGTGTTCAACGAAGTGCTCCAGGCAACAAAGGTAAATAGATTGCCACTGGATCTCAAGGAAAGTTGGTGACATCTTACAATTGCCGTGGTCAAGGAACATTAGTAAGGAATGCAAGGAGAAGAAACGGGAAAAGGACTCACAGTGGTTCAAAGACAAGGCATTGCTTATGGAAGCTAAAGAGAAAGGCGCTATTCTGGATGCAGAGGCTGAAGCTTTTTTGGCAGATGTGGAGTGTACAACACCTTATGTTGAACCATTGGCCCCATCACTACCACTACGACATTTAAAGTAAGCCATAAGGATGCTTATGATTCTGATGTAGACGAAGCACCTCATACGGCTGTAGCATTCATGGCCAATCTGACTGGTACATCTACTGGAGAAGGCACCAGCAACGACACTGATTTTCACTCAGAGGTACACACTCATAGTAATCACTTCTTGAAAATATGAATCATCAAGCTAACAAAGAGATGCACAGGAAGAACAATAGACTACGATGTTGATTAGGATACGATGATTCATGATAACATCATTCCATAAACAATATCATTCAAAACACCGATGTCGAAAATGTTCAAATGTAGGTATTCCTATGCTATCTGATCAAATTTCTATGATTACCATTCTTGATGATATGTGGTTAAACTAGAGGTACATGAACACTAATAAGGAACAAGCCTTGCAAATGTTTCCTTAAAAGCTGGGCTTGAGAGATACAAAACCCAAGTTCAAAATCTAGAACAAAGTAAGGTAAAAAGGGATTTAGAACAACTAGTTACTAAACGTAACAAACAAAATGCTGACCTTGAAGAGCAAATTGTGTCTTTAAAACAACAACTTTCACAACAGGTTGAGTCTAACAAGTCTTTAAAAACTGAAAGTGAAAAGTTAAAAATTGATAATAAGGCTCATGAGGATAGTTATCAAGAGGAATTAGTTTGGTTAAGACATGCTAACAAGGTTGTAACAGAACTTTTGCAATCATATGGTCAACCTGTTTAAACTGTTCCTATGCTATCTAAAAGACCAACTTTTGCTTCCAAGGACTTACACAAACTGCTTTAGGTCATAGTAACCCAAAGTATCTTATAACAGCTCAGCTAAGTCGGCCTGCCCTGTATCGTGGTGACATAGTTATAAATCCTTTGCATACCCCCCATAGGGTCCATGATAATGAAGACACTTTAGTTCATGCTGAAGTCAGTAGAACTAAGATGTCAGAAAAGATGAAAGACCTAGAGTGTCCAATAATATCTTCGCCCATAAACTATGCTAAGTTGAACAACTTGTATGATACATTTGTACCTCAAAAGGAGTTGACTAGAGAACAGGCTTATTGGTTACCAGCTAATGAAGTTGCTAGTAACCAGTCAAAACCTGCTCAACAGTTTGTTCATACTCGTCCAGCTAAGAGTCAAGTTAATTCTCATTTAAAAACATTAAAATCATGTTTTCCAGAGTTTGATGAGGTTATCAAATTCAGAACAAAACCCACATGTTTAACAGATGGGGAGTGGCGTTTTGAACATACCAAAAGATGTTTTGTAGAGCAAATAATTCCTTTTTATGAAAAACTCAAAACTCATGTTAAAGGTATAGAAGATAATCTTTTCAAAGAAGTGTCAGAATACATAAATTTTTTTGACGAACTGGACAAAGAGTATGATCAATGTGTGATTGATAAAAAGTGTTTGGAAATAGAGAATAAAAATCTCTTGATCCAAAATGAGTGTTTACTTGCTGAATCTATTTCCAAAGATATTTGTTCTGTTGTGCTCACTCCTGATAATGTTGTGCCTATAAGTGTTGAACCTTGTTCCAATTGCGATAAGGAACAAACCAGAAATCTAGAACTTGAAGCTGAGTTTTCAAAAGTGAAACAATTACTTGTTGACAAAGAACGCAGATGTTCCCACATTGAAACGGAATATCTGAATCTAGAACTTAAATTTCAAAAATACAAAGAATGTTTTGAAAATCCACAGGTTTGTAACAATTTAAACTCACCTAAACTTAAACATATTTTTTGAAATCAACAAGTTGAAAGAACAGCTTCAAGGGAAAGATAACACAATTGGGAAGTTAAAGGCTCAGATCAATAATTGACAAGAATAATTCCTTCCCCACACATATCCCTACTCCAATACCCCCACCTAAACCCTTTCCTCCACCCATCATAACTTCAACCTCAATCATAAAATCTAATCACTTATACCCAACACATCCACTTAAAACCCTAAAATACTCATAAACTTCCTCCAATACAATTTATATCTAATATTATCCCAACCAATATCCCCCCCACTCCTATCTCATTCAAAATACATACCACAACTAACTAACCACCACATCCCTCCAACCACTTTCCACCCCAACAACAAACCAATTCACTCCCTACCATACTAATACAAATACACCCCATCATACCAAAATCAACCTTCCAACCACATACCTTCAATCCCACCCTAAACTCTCTACCATCCTCACCCCACCTCCAAATCCCTCACTCCTCATCCAATACACTCTTAATCCCCTCCCCACTTCCAATCACCCCCATATAATAAACACTAATCCCTCACCATACCATTAAAACAAACAAATACATTAACATAAATCCACCCATACCATCCATAATTAAAAATTACACCATCAAACCATAGATAACCCCAAAAATCAATCCACCACCCCCCTTACCACCCACCATCCACATACCCTCCCCTAAATTACCTCTACTCCCACTAAAAATCAATATAAATTAAAACTATTCATCCCCCATTCCTCCCAACCCAAACATATCACCCACCCAAACCCCTTCACCCAACCCATCCTACTATTAACACTCCCCAACATTTTCCTCTAACTCCCACTATCCCCCCACAAAATACCATACCCTCACTTAACAATCTCCCCCACACCATAAACCCCTACCCTCAATCCACCCCCTTCCCAACCCACTCCTACCCAACCAACACTCCCCCCATCTTCAACCAAACCATATCAATAAACACCAAATCCATACAAAAAATTACCTAATTCAATCCAACCCATACCTCAATCCCCCTTACCACACCCCCTCCTTATACTCACCTATCAACACAACACCCCCTCCTACCCCAAACAAAAATACCAAACACCCCCTTCCCCCCCACCTCCCGTCATAAAGTAACACTTCACTGAACATAGAAGTGATAGTTCTACTGTGATACAACTACCTCACACACTCGTCAAGTCCACATGCATCATTATCAGATCACGTTTCCAACACTCTAGACGCTGTCTAGATCTCTATCGCTACATAACTATTCCTGTCTTTGCGTGTCTTGTCCCATATGTACTTGAGAGTGAACCTAATCCTACTCATATAATGATCACCACCTAACCTGTGATCTTGTGTCAATCTTCCCCCTGTACACCTGTGCTAATCGTGTGACCAATCTCACTTGTATGTGACGTTCATACTCCCTCCACCAGAGTGAATTCTCTGTGTATTAGATCGGTTGATTACAGATAGGAGAATAAGTGATATTTCCTACCTCGTAGTAGTCGCATCTAATAGATATACACCCTACAGTTCTTGTGTACCTATAGTAGCATTTAGAACTCAGTCCTCTCTCACACACTCACAGTGTCGTAAATAAAATACTACTGTTCCTCTCCTGATGTAACTATATCTTCTCTCAGACTGTTCTCTAATCCCAATGAGACTGTCCCACCCCCAACACATATCTCCTCTCTGCTCACCGCCCCACCACAGATCTAATCCTTTAGTTAAGTATGGTGAGCTAAACAAGACATCTTTACAGTCTCGCACTCACATACACCGTGCTATTACTCCACAACCTATACTGATGAAATCGACATCCCTATTGTATTCTTGACCTTGGCTAGACGCTAATTGTCTGTCACTCAACACTGTTCAGTATATACCAGACAGTCATACCAAAAGTATAATCCCACCTGTGTTTATGTGTACCCCACTACAAAACTCCACACACTGATGATCAATAAATAATACCAAAAACAAACCCCCCCAACAAAACCAAGAACAACCACCTCCCCCATCTCACCACCCCAAACATGTAATACTAACTCCTAGATCCTGTATCCAGTGTTGTTATGAATTGTGAATCTCGCCCGTCCAGTCTGAGAGTGTGTCACAATACTGCTGTGTATACTCAGCTCCCGTACACCTGTACGCTGCCTTAAGTGTGTCCTCACTGTACTCTGAGAGCAAGCACTCGTGATGTTCTATGTTCTTTGTGTTATGTGTCATATAACTAAGACACTCTGTGATGTGTGTGTAGAGTAATGTCAAATTATGTTGATTGCCTGTGTCAACTTCACTGACTCAAACGTCCATAGACAATCATGATCAAGATCAAAAAAAACATACTCACATATAGTGTGTAATCACACCCAGCAGACTCGCTTACTAACGATCTGTCAAGAGATCACCATGTCGTCACTCATCACTCTGATCCACTTGTCATGGCGAAGAGATGGCTCATCCCTGTTCCTAACCACAACATGTGTGAATGTGTGTGCACTGCAGAACTCATCTCTAAATGTTGACCGCACATGTATGTATGTCGTTGATCTCAAAATATAGACTCGTTGCAGATCATGATCTAGTTTGTCTGCGCATGTCATAGCAATCCACGTTATGACGTAACCTATGCTATCGCACAGAGTGTAATTACCGCTGTATATATACTGCATAATAGTACCACAGTTAACTCACCTATCTAACTCAAATATACTATCCATGTGATTAGTCAGTAATAATTTGACTGCAGACGCACCGACCCACGTTCTCGCGATAAATAAATTCACCCCTGCCTATCCGAGCGTCACATGTCGTAAAGCTGCTTCTGTGCTCTATTGAAGTCCAAACTCTCATCTCTGTCGCTCTCGATGACGCTGAAGCGCGGACACTCACTCGAGATCGTATTTGCCTCTCTTCTATAAGTGATACTCCGACTATGTGGAGTAGATACTGTAGTTAACAGAGTTAGTCTCTGTCGAAGGGAGTGTTGAGTCGCGCACTTGCTAGCCCTCGAGCTCGTGTTCTATTGTTCTCTGCACATCTTGCGACTCACTCATCTTGTGTTTCCTGTGTTAGTTGACGCTTACTGAAGAATAGATCGTGCAATTGCAGTCTTAGTCTTGTTACTCAGTACATTGATTCACACGATGTTTGAGTGTGTGTCGAGATGCATGTATCACCGTCGGACTCTGTTCAACGCAGAGAATCAGTCACACCTTATCTAGACGATGTGTGCTGTCAATAACGAGACAGATAAACTATAGAGTGATAATCATAGTGTTGAAGACGTTGTAGAGATATAGTTTGGGAACGTTGGTATCACTCTGAAATATACGATCTCACCCATGTCCTCGACTGTATAGCACAGTCGTGAGTCCGCGCTAAATTAGCGCCGGAAATATGCTAAGAAGTCAGACGTATTAACGCGCTAAGTGTGACGGCACAAGATACGGCTTGTTTATGAACTTGAACACAACCTCAGATAAGGTGTGTGAGCTTCAGCTACTGTCGGTACTTCCGCAGTGCGCGCGCGTCTACGCGCGACTTGTTCGCACGCTTTCGCTCTCGCTCATCGCATTCAGTGTGTCGCTGTTTGATGAGGAGAATCGCCAGAGAGAGCGAGAGCGAGATGTCGAGAGCGTGTTGTCTTGTGATCTGTGTGTGTGGTTTAGTAGAGATAGATAGTAGTGTATAGTGTAGTGAGATAATGGACGTGGAGCTCCCGCACCGTTAATGCACAGATGTCTACCACGCTATGAGTTTGTGCGTGAGATGAATCAATGTGGCACTCGGAGGCGATGTGGTGACTGGAGTTCATGGGCTCCGAGTGCTCGTGATAGCAGAGAGATATCACAGCTGCGCTGTGCTGGCGCTCTACTGACAGAGAGTGTTAATTAGTCTATCTAGAGTGATCTGTTCTCAAAGTGCATTTTTTGTCAGGAATCTCGATGATGTCGAAGGTATTTCCACTCTACCAACAGTCAACCACAGTTGGATTTGTTTGTTCCGACATACAGTCTCACTCTCTAGATGACTAGCAGAGTACCAGAGTCCACCTGACTATTACTAGGAGCTCGGACTAAGAATCAGTACATAGGAGAGACGGACCCTCCCATAATACCACGACAATCACGAGACTCCACACACGCTTACCCTTGTCACCGTCATGCGTCACTCCTCGACAACCACAGTGTGACGTCACTTGTCGACATTCCCCAAGCACTTTAACACCTGGCCTGCTGCATAAACACATTCAGAATCTTCTGTTACTTATGAATTTGATTCAGAAAGCATCATCTTCCAGGCTACTTCAATGTAGACACATATCTCTCCTTATACAAATTTAGAACATGTGCACAAGTGGACTAAGGATCATCCGTTAGAGAATGTGATTGGAGATATAAATCGATCGGTATCCATAAGACGACAACTTGAAACTGATGCCATGTGGTGTTTCTTTAATGAGTTTCTAGAGAATGTCGAACCAAAGAACTTCAAAGAAGCGGTACGTATCTTGCGGATCGATGCACATGTAAAGAAGAAATTCATAAGTTCGAACGTCTTGCTGTATGGAAACTTATACCTGCTCTATTGCATTCCCTAGTCATTGGACTCAAATAGGTCTACAAGATCAAGTTAGATGAATATGGAGATGTATTGAAGAACAAAGCTCGGTTAGTGGCAAAAGGTTATCGTCAGGAAGCAGGAATCGATTTTGAGGAATCCTTTGCACCGGTTGCTAGACTTGAAGCTATCAGACTATTCATTGCTAATGCAGCTAGCCAAGATATGACAATTTTTCAGATGGATGTGAAAACAGCCTTTCTGAATGGCGAGCTAAATGAAGTTGTCTATGTCAGTCAACCTGAAGGATTTGTTGACCCAGATCTACCAACTCATGTGTACAGACTGAAGAAAGCTCTTTATGGGTTGAAACAGGCTCCACGTGCTTGGTACGATAAGTTATCCAGGTTCTTCATGTCTACCGGATTCTCCAAAGGCGTTGTCGATCCTACGCTCTTCACAAGAAAAACAGGCAAACATATCTTACTTGTTCAAATCTATGTAGATGATATTATTTTTGCCTCCACTAATCCTAAGTCTTGTGAAATTTTTGCAAACGAAATGAGTTCTACTTTTAAAGATGGCTATTGATGGGGACAAATGTCGTTCTATCTTAGGATTTCAAATTTCTCAAAATCTAGAGGCATCTCATAATCAAAGTAAATATGCTCTTGAATTTTAAAAGAAATATGGACTTGACTCTAGCGCATCAGTTGATACTCCCATGGTGGAGAAAATGAAACTAGATGAAGATAGACAAGGGAAATTAGTTGATCCCTACACGTTTTCGTAGAATGGTCGGCTCCCTAATGTATCTATCTGCTAGTAGACCTGACATTGTTTTTGCTGTGTGCATGTATACCCGGTACCAGGCAATGCCTACCGAAAAACACTTACATGCTATTAAGCGGATCTTTTGATATCTTAAAGGAACCATTTACTGGGTTGAGTGGTTATCGAAGGACTCCGGTTTTGCACTAAGAGCATTTGCAGATGCAGATTATGCAGGTTGTCAAGACACCAGACGAAGTACGTCGGGATTCGCTTAATTTCTTAGAGATAAGCTTATCAGTTTGTCTTTAAAGAAACAAAAGAGTAGAGCTATTTCAACAACAGAGGCCGAATATATAGCGTTGTCTAGATGTTGTACCCAAATCCTTTGGGTGCGTTCACAGCTTTCTGACTACGGCTTTAAATTTAACAAGATTCCTCTGTATTGTGATAACCAAAGTGCTATCGCGCTATGTTGTAACAATGTGCAACACTCAAGATCCAAGCACATTGATATCCGACACCACTTCATTAAAGAGCAAGTGGAAAACAGGGTTGTAGAGGTGTACTTTGTAGAAACAAAATATCAGCTGGCAGACATATTCACCAAAGCATTACCAAGGGAACGCTTCGAATTGCTACTTCCACTGCTTGGTATGAAACACAATGTCTCCAGACTTTAAGGAAACTACAAGAGTCTGCCAATGCGTAGTACAGGTATTCCAACTGGTGTATACTTTGTATGTATCTAATGATTTTTTTTAATTTGTTAGAAAATTTAGGGGTATGACTACGGCTCAAACAAGACTACAACTCTTTAAATAGAATACGGGTCTTTGTTTGAGGGGGAGATATCTGTCGATGAAAAAGAGCTCATATTATTTTTAAGTATATTGATGATCAAAACCATACAAAAAGTTGCATACTTTGATTGGGGGAGAAAATGTGACTTAAAATATTATTGATAAAGTTTTTAATTGATCCAAAAAGAGGGTTGTACATAAATATGGATCTATGATAGTCTCACATGTCTATCTAGTCAATTACTTGTGTGCTGTGATGAATAGAAGGCATGTTTGATGTCTAATTATTAGAATAGAGAGAAAATGACTTGACTTGCATGTGCAAAACTACTTTTGAATATCGATGCACATGTGTAGGGGGAGCAAAAAGTCTAATATAATCTAAAATGTCAAGATACCAAAACTTTTGTGTTACACACAAGTATCTTGATAAACTAAAAAGAATCTTTTGCTTCATGATTGTGGCTTCATATATGTGATCGAATGGTGGAAACTGCTTAGGGATGTAAACATACTTATATTCGCAGGTTATTTATTTTTTTCTAAAATTGATAGTATCTTGATTAAGTTGTTAATTATGTTTAAACAATTTTCAGCAAGGTTAGCTTTTCTGTTTCTATCACTTTTTCTAACTCAAAGCATTTTTCACATCAAATGATTTTAAGGTGACTTGACAAGGGTTTATGATCAATTTTTGACCAGAGTTGGTAGATCTTCGCAAATTTTTGTTGTGTTCAATCGATATCATCACACTTCGTTGTTTTTGGAATTTTTTTTTTGCCATTGACTTCTACGGTACTTAATTATATTAAGAGTCGTCCCGATGTTTCTAGTGAGCCCCCCATAAGAAGGCATCTGGACATAGGTTTGCTGATACACGAAATATACGGTTATAGTCAGCAGAAAGTACACCGTTCTGACTCACTCTTTTACCTTTCTAGTAGTACAATGTATTGTGTGTTAGTCTACGGGACATCTGGTTTAGAGTTATTAACAAGCATACGGGAATATATTACTTAGGTTATTGGAGACTTATAGGCCTTTGAGCTGGAAAACCTGTCAAGGAGATTCTTATAATGAATCTACCTGATCACAGGTGCAGTACTTGTACTGTAATCATCGATCCTCACGGAATCGGAGGTTATTGCAACCGACCAGATTGAGTATCGTCTTTAATACTCTTTCCCTTCAAAATATCAAAACCTTAGATGTGTTCAAAAAATGTTTTATAGAACACATTAAGTGGATTTTTCAAATAAATATTTTTTGTTGGTGACTAATTTTGGTACAAAGACAGATGACTCAAGGAATCGATGAAAACCACATGCTCATACTCAAATACGTAAAGTCTCAAGATATCAAGAAAGCTTTATACATAAAGCTTCCGCAACTCTGAAATCAATTATTCTTAGAAACAAAGTTTATGACATGAATGCATGGATTCTTTTGAATGATATTTGATTTTATTAGGTTCATAAGTCATTAATGTCTTTGTATTGATAAGACCCTTTGTCATTAATGCAAGACGTCGTGCGGTTTCTTTTGTTTTTTGGTATTGTCATGACACATTGTGTCTTTTATATTTAGTTAAGCATTTAGTGATTCTCTATTATTGACACATTGTGTTGTGATGATATCCATGATGTTATGCCTCGTGTTTCCGCCTTGGCGGGGTGTGACAGATTGGTATCAGAGCCTTTGGTTATAGAGAAGTAGGTGGTTGAGCCTAGACTATAACCTAGGGGTCCTTCATATAGATGCATTTAAGGCTTAAGTGTTTAATTCTATAACTGCTATGCTTCCCCTCTATTTTTGCATAGCTTATATATTTCTTATTTTGCTAAGTTGTTATTTTAGTTATTTTGCCTACCATTATCTGATATGATATGTATTACTTTCTTAGTATTTTAGCTATGTTTTTCCCCCACCCGTAAGAAGTCTCGTTGGGGAACTATTTTCCCAACTGGACTTAAGCGTTATAAGGATCCATAAGAGGAGCCTCTTGTGGAACCGAAGGAGATAGGATAGTTGATCGTTTGTCAGATGCGCGTAATAGGGCTGGACCCGCGAAGTCGGGTGATTCTTACGGAGGCAAAGTCAAACCCAAGCGAGGCCCAGCATAAGTTTATCCCGTCCTTTACCTCGTCATGTTGTTATTGATTATTTCTTTCGGATATTTCATATTTTAGGAGTTGTTGCGAGATTTTCGTTCATTTATGTCGTCTCGATTTTATTTTGATATAAGTAAGTAGTTAATTGATGGAGCATCCTTTATGTGTTAAGTTGGAGTGGTTTGAGATGTGCAATGTGGTATATGTTCTTATATGTGAATTATGATTGAAATGGGGTGTAATATTGGAAGTAGTACACGTGTGAAAGGGAGGCACGGCCCTTATAATTATGGTGGACAACATAATTATAAAGGTATTCACAAACGTAGAACTTTGAGACCATGTAGATTGCATTTATTTGTGTTTGTTTGGTTGTAAGGTGGTAGTGTAATATGTTTTTTTATATGTGTATTCATGATAAGGATGGTGGTATGGGTAGAGAATTTTTCTCTTACCCTAATTGGAGGATATGTTGAGTTGAGTTGTATAGATAGTAAGTTATCCCTTTTATCTAGTATTTGCGGATACCTAGTATTGCTATTATAGAGGTTGCTGTTTGTTCGGATTTCCTAAGTCTAAGCTTAGCATCCTTTCATCGTACTTTGTTAGTAAGGATACCCGATTTTTCCCATTCTACGTCTTGATGTATATTGGTTGTTCGAATTTGCTCTTTCGGATATAGGCCCGTTTTGTTAGTTCTTTCGTTGCATTGTTTTCTCGTATAAGTATCAAACGTTTCTTTTAAGCACTAATTGTTCCTAACATATTAGTGTGGATCATTACTCCCTTGGTTGTATATCCTTTGGTTTTCATAACCCGTTGGTGACGTGTTAGTATTGATGCTTTTAGGTTTGCTCTATTGATCGTTATTTTAGATAAGACCTTACGTTTTCTTTTGGGTGCG